>JAPDSC010060066.1:44190-59920 GCA_026290005.1 Latrodectus geometricus
ATAATATGTGTGTGTCAGCAATTTGATATTTATCTTTCTGAATTCGCAATGATTTTTATTCTTAACTTGAAAAATATTATTAGTTCTTTTTATTGTGCTCATTTTTATAGTTACTATTTTTTAATAAGCGGTCAAAAAAGGAGTTAAAGAAGTGTTACATATAAAACAACGAAAAAAGAGGAAAATTACTATTTTTATGTTTATGAAAAATTTTCATTATGGTTAGTAGAATCCTTTTGGTTATTTTTAACAAATGTTTTATTCTCCGGGCATAATAATTTCTTACTTGGGGAAAATTCAGAATTCAAGGTAAATAATTGTAATAAAATAAAGACTTCAAAAACAGAGCAATTTTATTACTTTTTTGCTTTAAGACGTTTTTGCAATTATAACATTTCTGAACACGAAAAACACATCTAAATTCATTGAAATCTTCAATTTGTAAAAATTTGAGTTACAATTTATTTTATTTTAAGTATTTTGTGCAAGATATTCTGCATATTTTATACATTTTTCCGAAAAATAAATTGTATGTTTCTAATTTTTCTTATTTCTTGAGAGAAGAATGATATTTTAATATGAATATCTTTTTTGAAGACGAGACAAGTCTATATTTATCATTGTAAGACTGAAACTAATTAGAAATTTGAATTTAAGCTAAGTATTAAGTAAGAGTGACTTAGCAACAATATATGTGTAAAATAAATTCATAAGATTATTATTTCTATTTCCCTAAATTCCTAATTATTTTAGTTAAGAGTTATAAAATATATCATTTTTTTGGAATATTCATTTATGTTATGTTAACTGTTCAAACTTTTGTATGATAATATTATTCTATGGAGTTTTAAATAACATTTCCTCTTATAACTTCAGGATGCAGTATGTTATATCCTTAAGTAAAGATAACTATTTTTTCTCATCTTTCATTAAAGGATTCGTTAAGTCTTAAAATTAATACTTGAAAACTAATTTACGATCGATATTCTAATTAACTATTATTTATAAATGTTAAGTTATTTCATTAATTTTTAATAAAAATTATTAGGTTATAAATAACCTATTACTTTAAGTAATATGTTAAAATAATAGGTTATCTATAAGATAAAACTGCTTTTTGAAATTATTGAATTGGTATTTTACAATATTTAAGTATGTTTCCTTTTTCTCAGAGAATTGAAACAAGCTTTTGCTGCTAATTTTACGAATATTAGCAAAGAGTTTTATAATTTTAATAATTTTAAAAACTATTTATGCAAATTTAAATGTAAAAAGAAACAAATACTATTTACTTTAAATAAAATGTTTTTGAAAAGGGGCTACATGATTGATTTTTATTTTATACATGATTGATTTTTTTTAGAATACATGATTGATTTTTATTTTCAGTTAACAACTTGTTGATTTGTAACAACAAGTAATTATTACTAATCTGGTGTTTAATATTTTGTTAGTTACTCCAGTTATAATTGAGTAATTTAAGGTATGAATGATTATATGCACACTTGAAAATTAAAGATATGTCTCTATAGTTATCAAGGAATAAAAATATACTGAGCCAAGATGTAAATATTTTATCAATATATATATGGATTATTTGCTCTTCTCACCATCGAATATTTTGAATACCTTCATAAAGATCTGACAATAAAGAGATATTTAATTATTATTATAAGGGATGAAGTGATAAAGAAATAAAAATTGAAAAACAACTAAAGAAATTGCATGGAAGTTAAAAACTGTATAAGTTTTTAAAACAAAGAAAAAAAATCACTTTTATAAAATTAAAAATAATTTAACTTAAAAATAATATAAACATGGTTTTGAAAAGAAACATAACATAAAAAAACCAAACCAATGTTTCTATGTATCCTAACATAAAATTGTTAAAATACAAAATAAATTATGTGGAGTACTTTATGTAGTCTTAAAATCTTACTTAAGACAATTCTCTAAGAGGATTACCTGAGAATTTGCTTTTTGCTTTTAAGCAATAAAAGTAAAGTCTTTATTTTATTCGCTTGATGGGCTTAGCTAGAATTTCTCTTACACTAGGTCACTCTAGAATTATAACATCCTGTAATTTAATGACATCATAGATTTCCTGTTAATTTATAGAGATGATTCTAACATCATGTTTTAGTTTGGGATTCAACACAGGACACTATTTTAGTTTTAAATGGATTATATGATAGTTGTACTTCAAAATAAATCAAATAATTCTTTTCCATTTGTTCTTAGGATTATCTCAAATTATTTTATATAAGTAAATTATATAATTTAAAATATCTAATTCACAATTTGATATAAATATTAAATAAAATTACAAAATCAAATTTAAAGAATAAAATATAAGGCAAAGGTAGGAAAAGGCTAAAAGTAGTATACAAGCATATTTGCACAAACTAGTAATTTTGTTTACTTGACTAGAAAATTAGATTATTGCAAAGATTATTTCTGTCAATGTCATGAAGAAAAGAAATTGAACTTAAGCCAGCATTTAATTAGAACAAGGTTTTAAAAAATATATTCTTTGAATATGAATGCCAACACTCCGTTTATAATTATCCCACTCATTGTTTAAAAGACATTCTCCAAAATAAATCCTCAAACTTTTTTTACCATAGCATTGACATCCATTTTCAGTTATTGAAATATATTAATTTTCAACACATAGTACAGTTGATTTCTTTTAAATGACAATCAATTTTTATAAATTTATTTTCAAGCATTAATTAAATTCATTTTACTATTTATTTACTTTAAGATTCTGCACCTTAAGAAGCAATTCATCTGAAAATTAATAGAAGGAATTACAATTTTGGAATGTTATATTTAGGAATTGTTTATAAAATAATCTTTTATATATATATATATATATATGCTCATTTTTTTCAATAGGCTCCAATGAACTTTTCAATATACAATCTGCTAAATATAAAATTTACGTAGGATTATAGAATTAAATATTCAATTAAATTGTAAAAGTAGGCTTTAAATCATAATTTCTAAATAGCATTACCTTTTAATTTAATTAAAATGATCCATAGCAAAATGATTCGATTATAACAAAATAAAAGCAAAAGATTCCTTATTTGAAATAATAATTGTGAATAAATAAATAATAAAATATTTAATTCAAATGTTTTTCATCAGATTCTGAATATTTTAAAGAAACTTAAACATCCAAGTTGCTTTTTACTACATTATTTAATTACATAAATATTTTAATAGTTTTTAGAGTCATTTAATTTTCAAATTTCTATAAGCTGTAATTCAATTGTCATGTGTTTATAATTTTATGATTCTTTTCATTACAACATAACATATTTTAAAAGATACTTTAATTTTAAGTGTACTTAATTAATTTTAAATAAGTTTTTTCAGTAAAAATAGTATTATTTGTTTAGAAATTAATAAATACTTAATCAATACTTTCCCTGATATATTTTAATAAAGTATAGAATTTATTTTGAATAAAAATTCAATTCATTGACATATGAAAATAAATAGTTCCAAAAATATATGAAAATACATAGTTTATAAACTAAGAAATGTTTTAATTTATAAAAAAAATTTTAAACAATAAAAATATTTCTAAATATGATAAAAATGACTTCACGAACTTTACATTTTTTAGAAATTTCAAACAATTTTTATCACTTTAAAAACTTTTTCTTGTGATATACTCATGTTTAATTTTATTATAAATCAATTTTCTTTTTCAGAGGCAACAGTTAATTTTATACTTAACAAAATTCCATTAGAATTATTTTTATCATTTGTAATTTTATTAACCTTACTCATTCTAATTGAATTTCTTCTGATTTTAAAATAAATTTCTATCAGGTTTTTATTCTGTTCTTGAGTAAAATGGTGATATTTAATTTTTTAATTTATCAAAAAGGGCTCTTTATTTAAATAAAAAATAATTTTTTAATTTAATTAATATATTAATTCAATGCTCTTATTAGATTTTTTTTTTCACATAAACTTTTCTAAAAAACAATTATTTTTTATGCGTATTGTTTTATCTAATTTGAAAATTACCTATCATGATTAAATTTTCCTTTGGAATGTTTTTATTGAATATAAAATTCATTCGTTTTAAGAAAATACACTCTTTCAATATTTTGGCAAGATATATTTCTAATTATTTACTGTTTCTTGTAATCTCAATTTGATTTTTATATGGGAATAATTATGCTTTAATTAATCAATATCTATTTTAACTCATATCTTTAATTAAAATTTTAACAAAAAACAAGAAAAAACATAACATGAATTTGAAACATAATTTTTATACTATAAAATCAATAACAATAAATCTAAATGAAATTATTTGCAAATATTATACAATATTATACAAAATACAAATAATTACTAAAATTACATAATTCTATGAAAATTGATATGGAAAGTTTTATTCCTCAGATATAGTTCTAATGTCTCTAATTTTCAGCTATTTAAATGAAATAATTTAAAGTTTATTTGTTCAGATTTAATTATTTTTAATGGTATGAAAATACTAACTATTATTTAATAACTTTCACTCAAAAATAATAAAATTTTGTATATAACAGCAAAATAATATATGTTAAAAACACTTGCTTAAAAGTTTTAGGAAATATTTTGTAATATTTTTTATTTATTATTTATTTTGGGATAAGTCAGTAACAATCTATTCAAATTTTATTACCATAAAATTTAATAATAAAAGTTCAAATTACGTATTCGCTTACAAAACTTTATAAAAGGCAGATATTGATTTCATTAATTGAATTTAAATAGAAAATTGTTTTCTTTGGAAATAGTTCTTTACATTATCTAAAAGAGATATTACATTTTTTGACTTTACAGAAGAACAGAATTCAACTTCAAAAATTAATATGAGAGAAAATTTAATTTCGGATGATTAAGAGAGAATATCTCTATCAAAAATATAGATATCAGTTTAAAATTTACTAAATAATATAAATATTTTTAACAACGTAAAAATATATAAAAGAAAATTATCATTTTCTGTGTATATTGAGCACATTCTATAAGATGCAAATTTTATTCATTTTTCTTAATATTGGTATATGTTTAAGTTTTTTGCTATTTATAACATAAATGGAAGCAAACACATGATGAATTTTGATATTTTTTCATTTTTAATATGATGACATTTTAAATTTTTCACATAAAGTGTAACATAAATCATTCACAGTTTTCAAGAAATATTGTATTATTATAGTTTGACACATTTAAAAGATCCTTCAATAACATAAAGTTTTGGAGGAAGCTTTAAATATTTTAAACAAAGTTTATTATCGTTATTTTAAGTTTTAAAGAAATAATCAGCTGTGAAAGACAAAATTATAGAAGACATTTTCGACTTAGACGGCTGTATTTTACGCATTAAAAAATAATTAATGCTAATGAATAAATCAGCTAAGCGTTTTGATAATTAAATATAAAATCATTCACACATAAAAACATAAAATGATAAAATGCTTAAATACGTGTTATTTTAAATACGTGTTACTATTGTTTAAGTGTTACTTTTAAAATGCCACTCATAGAATAAACTTAAGAATATATTTAATAACTTTGAAATAAAGTATTTTGATACATGTACTTTGTATTTTACTGTGCAACATTTTGATGCATTTAGACTGTTGTGCTTTCCAATGTCTTAGAGTTTAATAAGAATTTTAATATGCATTTTTCTTTTTTATAGAGTATAATTTTTTACACAAAAAATGAACGAGAATGAGTGAGAAATATAAAAGAAAAACATATAGAATGTGCTGTAAGTTTCATAAGTGAAGAGCAATCTTCTTGATTAAAGAAAAGAATGTCACTTGCTTTTAAAGACTTTGAGAGCGATGAAAAGCTGAATTTTTACTTCTGCATGAGACAAAAACAATTTTTTTAACGTTCGCTCCAAATTGAAAATAAATGAAATAAAATATTTAAGAACGTTGTTTTTGAAAGAAGGAAATATGACTACAGCAGTGATAAATATATGTTAGAGAAAAACACTTGATTCTTCCTCTGTACATACTCTAGATTTTCTTAAAATAAAACAATATTTCATTGCAAAACAATTTATTTATTTCAAAGCAAAATAATTTCTAAAAGTAATCTATTTTAAACAATAATTCATTTTATTGAAACAATAATTAAATTAAAAGGCAAATTTAATTAAAATTAAATTAAGACTTAATTTAATTAAAAGAATTTAATTAAAAGTCTAAGAAAAATAAAAAAAAACAACTGAAGAATAATGTGGAATTCTTCAGATATAAGGAATCGAAACTTGTTATTAAATATTACATTTATTTAAATAATATTATTTAAATAATATTATATTAAGCAATTATCAAATTAAATTCTTTGAAAAAAATAGAGTAGAAACGTTGTCAAACACAACATCAGCATGAAATGAATATTAATTATTTAGTAATGAAATAAGAATATAACACTATCAAATAATTTTTTAATTAAAATTAAAATATATTACAATAAGTATGACTAAAGTATTTTACAATAAGTATGACTATTGGATTAATCATAAGGCATTAGTGACATTAGAAACTTTTTTCCAGTGAGCAAAATGTAAATCTCTTCAAATCCTTGCTAAGTAATGACAAGTCAGTTTCTAAAGTTGATCTATTTTTCTTGAATTGAATGTTATTTGTATTTTGTTAAATGACATCTAAAATAGATATCGCTTTAATAAAATAGAAATTTTTCAAAATTTTTTTTGGTTTTAATCTATAATTGCTTCAATATTTAAGAAATTTTTTCTAGAGAACAAAATGTAATTTAACTGTAAAAAATTTAAGCTCGAACTTGTTACAAAGTACCATCAAGGTTTAGTCATTGGTAATGATTTATTAAACTATCAAAAAAAATCAAAATAGCAAATTTCATTATTTTGATTTTACTACAGAGTTTTTATTGATGAGAATAAAGCGTACTTTTATTTTCTTAATTTTATGGCCTTCTTTGAAATAAATATTAGAACATCACAACACATCAAATTATTTCGAATTTAATGATCACTTAAGAAATCATAAATATAATTGTTACACTACATATACGTATTAAATTTTGAAATAATCCAGCATTTATAATATAAATCGCTTAAATTTACTTGTAGAAAGAAGTACCGATTTTCATGATGATAAAAAAGTTTTGATCTTTATACAGATTACTATAGATCCTAATATAGATTACTATGTAGTTATAGAATTTAAAAATTTAAACAGTATTTTTGTCCCTTTTGATTTTTAACTAAATTTCAGAGATGACAATAAAAGTTAAACATTATTTTTCAATAAATTTGCCTAAATCTTGTGAGATTTGATTTATTTCTGGATTTCTATGATGGGTTTCATAAGACGAAATATCAGCTTATGTCAAATTGCTCTTTATTTTATGGCAAGAAAAGAAGTGTGAGATCAGAAGAAAGAATTTCTACTAGATCTTCAAAATAACTTGTCTTTTATAAAATGTTTCGTTATTAAATCTACAAAACAATCCATCATTTGGGATTATAGTTACCACTATTTTCATAAATAATAATCTCACTAGCTAAAATATAAAATATTCTATTTGGATTAATAATTTATCTTCACATTATTTTTTTTATCTATTTCAAAGCAAATTACTTTCAATTTTGTAAGCAATTATCTAGAATATTGACTATAGCTTCTGGTTCAAAAGAAGAAATTATTTCCATTAGAAGAAGTGTCTTCTTATTCTTAATTCAATGGAAATAGATTTTTTTATTAATAGTTCAAGATTATCAGCATCATTGTAGAATCGTATTTTTCATAATCTTTTGTATTATGCTCACTCTATCTCTATTTTTCTCACTCTATTAGTTAAAATGAAATTAATACATAATTAATAAATTTCATTTGTTAAATTACAGATTTGCTCTTTTTTATAGTAAATTCACTTTGGGCAACAAATAAACCCTTTATTTGCAATCAATAATATTTTATCAATAAATAATAAAAAAATTTTCTTTAAAACTTTCATATGGTTAAATATGTTCCCGAGCACCATTTATTCCTTTTTTTTATTAAAGTATGAGTTATATTAAAGCACATTCTCTTAATTATATGCATATGACACATTCATATAATTAAGAGAATGGGCTTTAATTCAAGCATTTTTGTATGGTTCTCAAACAATTCCCTTTTCATTTTACTGCATATTTATAATAAATAATCTGTGTTTTATTATTTTATTGTTTACATATACTTTTTTTTAAAAAAAAAAAGTATTAACTTTTATTATTAACTAGTTTTTTCAACGAAAAGTGTCAAAAATATATGAATAAAAAAAGTTTCAATTTCATTATCAAAATTAAGATTTCTCTTTTTCTATTTTTTTTTTTTTTTTTTTTTTTTTTTTAAATATGAACATTTAAATTTAGTTAAAATCCAGAATGTCATTAAATTACAATTTCAAATACATTTTTCTCATAATTTTCTAAAAATATGATTGCATGATTCATGAAAAAAATATGGAAATCATAATTTAATATTACAAATTAACAAACTATTTCAATTTTTAAATTTTGTGAAAATCAAAAGTTGAAAACTATAAACACAAAATTACAACCACGCATGTTTAAAATCAAGTTTTTTTTCGATTTTTAAAATCAAAATTAATAAATACATTTAGATTTGAATTATAAAGGAATATTTTGAAGTAACTGGTGAAAACTTAAAATAACGTGAATACATTTAACGTTTACATGAAAGTTTCTTACTCTCTTTTCTTGCTTAACAAGTATTTAATGAGTGATTATCATTCAATAATAGCTTTGCTCGTTGTACACATTGGCATAGCAGTAATTTAGGTTTTACTGTTAACTAAAAATGATGAGATTCTTCTTTTAGTTTAGATTATAATCTGAAAAGAACATTCTTACAACAGAAATTGTAATTCATTTACATCATATAGTAAAAATATAAGTTTTTTTGTTTATTATAAAGTGAAATCATAATTTATAAAATTATTAATAAAAATTTCATACTTTAATTTAAAATTTCATTTAATTATTTTATTTATTTAATGTTCATTTAGTTCCAAATTACTATACCAATGTTCAGGTATCAAGAATTGTTCACTTTTTATCATAATCACTGTCAATTAACTTTATATTTTGCTGATTAATAAACCTAAACATATAACTCAGAGAGATATAAAATAAAATGATTCCTCTGTGAATAATTATGTTCTTATTCTGCAATCGAATATTTGTCTGGGCAAAAATTGAAAACGGTTTCAGGGAATGAAATGAAAGTGATACCTAAAGGACTCTATTCATTTTAAAAGCAAAATGTTTAAATGCAAAATTTTGATTACTACATTTGTAATTAATTTAAAGCACAATTGTGCCACATTGTAAAAAATTATGCCACAATGTAATAAATTAAAACGAAACTTCATAGTAATCTAGAACTTTGTCCTATTAATATAAAAAGCTTAATCGTCTTTACCTCTCTCGAAAGTTTTCATCTATGAATATCTGTTGTTAGTAGAGAAAAATATTTACAGTAAAGAATTCTTCTTTTCTTTCTATAATTTTAAGTTTGCATTTAAAAAAATAATATTTTCTGACCTCTTCAGCAAATGTTTTTTCTCTTCTGCTAATACTTCGAATGGAAATACATTAAAATGCTGATGAAATGAATCTCTTTAGCAATGAATACTTCATTTGATTTATCTTTAATTGATGAATTCGTGAGATTTTGTACTGCAAAATATCGTTTTCAGAAGTTGTTTTGTTTTTTTAACAATTTTATAATCGATGTATTTTTATGTGCAGAATAACTCGTTAAAACTTCATTAAAAATGTTTTTTACCTCGGGTTTTTGATAATTTTTGTGTATAAACAATAATATTTAATATAATTTGTGGATTCTTTTATCATAACATTAACATTAAGTTTGTCTTTTAGTTAAAAACTAAGTTAAAATTTAAAATATGCTTGTATATAAAACTATAGAATTTTTGTTCTTACGTACAAACTGAAGGTTCAGTCAGAAAGGATTTTAATAATTTTCTGAGATTTTTTGTGTGCCACTTAAAAGTAATTAATACATGTTTTGAATACATATTTTCCATCAATTCAACTCTTGTTTTCTCAGTTCATAGCTACTAGAAACCTTCAAAATATAGGTACATGTTCATCCGTGGCAAAATTTAAACTAAGAAGAATATGATTAATCAGATATAAGCTATGAATTTTTTGAGCCAGAATTTAAAAGGATTTAGAAGACAGCAATAAAACTGGTACTTTCAGTTGATTGAATTTAGTAATTATGTGCTATTATATATATATAGCAAATCAGTCATAAGAAATAAATTTAAATTATTGAGCTAAAAGTAACTATCTATCTTCTTTAAATGTTGCTAAATATTTCTTAATTGAGCTCCTTAATAATTTTTAAATCATGTTTTCATATTGTTCTATTTAGTATATATTAATATTTTTTGAAAAAATAATTTGAAATAAAAAGTAAAATTATGATATCTACTAAACAAAACTAAATTTGTAATAATTTTTTTTTAAAATTCGTAGAAATATTTCATCAAATTCAAGGAAAAGATTTTTCTAGTATATGAATAAATTTCTAAATCTAAGTATAATTGTAATGTAAACTACATTAAGAAAATTTTCTTCATTAAAATATTAAACATATTAATGTTAAATATTTTAATGAAACTTAATTTAAAACATAATTATATTTAAATTGCATATAATTATGTTTTAAATTTTTTTCTTACATTCTTCTAATATTTTTCTTATAACTTTCAGTTCTTTATAATCTTTTGATTAAATTTAAATCAACTTCTTTAAATAATCTAATATAATTTAAAGATTATATATAAAATTAAGCCCTTAATTTACATTAATTTTTAATAAAAAAGTTCCGTCACCATTGTTAAACAGTTATTTTATTAAAATATTTTGATGGCAAAAATATAATAATGTTAAATGAGTTATTTTGGAGCCGCGGTGGCCTGCTTGGTTAGGGAAGATAGTGAGTTCGAATCCCGGGTTATCCGAAAATCCGTGGTGTTCACTTATGGTGAATGTGGCACGTAAAATACGTCGTGGTTGCAATGTCCTCCAAGCACATTCCAAATTTATATCTCTGGAGGTGTTTGGAGCCAGACCATTGGTCTCCTCTAGCTTCAATATCCTAATTGGAAGACAGAGGGTGCTGCCATCTATGATCCAAAGTTGTACTTCTACCCTCGTAGGTGGGGTGATCTGTTCAAAAGCGAAAAACGCTCTTTCTGACCTCATTCGCCCAGTCCCAGACAGGTGGACTTTGTTTGGTCAAGTGTCATAAATAACAACATGAGTTCAAATATAAAATTCAAAATTCTGATTTTCATATTTTCATATAATAGTTCTAGTCTATTTAAACATGTTTCTTTTGTTATTTCCATTATATTTGTTCTTATTTATATTTTCTGTTCAAATTTCATTTAAGGGCTTGAAATCATGTATTCTTAAATTATAATCATCCATTTGTTATTTAGAGCTCCTATTTGACCTTATAACAATATTGAGATTTTTTTTTTTCATAGAAGCTTCCTTTTTTAGTTTATTGTAAAAAGTATTGGTTCTTCAATAAGTTATTAAGTAAATTTCAAATATCGTGTACAATTTAATATATATTGTTGCACAAAACTGTGCAATAATGTTCAATTTGCCTCCATGACATCTTATGCATATTTCATTTATTTTAAGTTGCTTTAAGTATATTAATTAGAAGCATAGTGTTAGTAACTTTCTACTCTTGACGGTTTTTAATTTAAAATAAATGCGTAAAATGGCTTGTTCAATTTCTCTAATAAATACATAATATATATATATATATATATATATATATATATATATATATATATATATATATATATATATTATGAGTTTATATATTTCTAGCTAGATGAAACTAAAACTTATAATTTATGTTATTTTCATACAGATGATAAAGAAAAAATATATTAAATATATTAAATCAACATTTATATGAATAAAAAGTTCATATATAATTCAAAAATTTTAGATATTTTCATTTAAGATAATTAGTAATATTAAGATTTATTTAAAATATTATGTTCAAATAATTAAATTTTACATTTGCTAATTATTCCAAACCTTTTGTCTACAATATCTATAAGAAGTTAAGGGATTATTTCTTTATTTCTCTCAAAACATTTTTAATAACAGCAATAAAAAAATTTTTGACAATACAAGATATGTGAAATGAAAGAAACAGTTGAATTTTTTTTATTTATGTCTCTATGTGTAACTTTTAGTTCACTAATTCAGATTTAATGATGCAGTATAGTTTAACAAAGAGTTTTCGCAATTTTTGTTTTAAAATTCTTCACAGGAAAGTATTTTTGTCTTTTTTGTTTAAATTTTGTACAAGAATTTATTGATTATAGTAATCAGCAGTTTAAAGAAATTCTATTCTTTAAGTTATGAATATATTTAAGTTTTTAAGTTTTGAATAGAAAATGTGAAAAGTCTTAATCCATTTTTCCTTATAATCTTATCCTAGAATTTTATTCTAAATATAAATATTGTTGTTGTAAAAATTTAAAATAGTTAATTTATTTATTATTATAGTTTTTCTAAGTCATATTATATAATGCAAAACAAATAATTCTTATCATCTCAAAGTATTTAAAAAATAAATACAAATAAATGATATGCAGCATATGACATATTATGACAAATCATGGATTAAATTAAAACTGAATAACTCTTATTTCTCTGAAAATATATGCATAACAATTGAATACTTTTCTGTTAATCATAAATATTTTCTAATTTCCTAAATCATTAATCTTTTTAATTTGCTTCATTTATTTAATAAGAGCTCAGTAATTACGAAAAAAATCATTTTTTGTGATTTTTTTTTAAATATTTGTTTTATAAAAACATTATTATTTTTATTGCTATCATAAAAATTACAACCAATGAAGCAGTATGGATATGTAACAAATTTTTCACCGATTATCCTTAACAAATAGTATACAAATGGCCTTCATAAACGATTAACATTAAACAGCATGTACACAAAAAAGCATAAATAAGTCATCAATATTTTTTAGTAAAAGAGTGATGACGAAATTCCCCATTGAAAAATTATATTACACTGTTAATCACTTATATAAGGCTCATCTTAGGATTTCTGCAAAACTAAACAATTTTTAATACTTTCCGAATTTGACTTCGGTAAATCCTAGTCGGCTGAGACTGAGATTTATTTTCCTCAACAATATTAAATGAAAATATCTTACTAAAATGAAATTGGTAAAATTTGAAAGGACTATATAGAATATCATTTGAGATATCAGTGCTTCCAGGCTGTAGGGATAGCATGTAGGGTCTCTAGACTTTTTTTCTAGATTTTAAAGCCACGTTATCAAGTCTAAGTTAGGATCTTGGCAGATGAACTGTAGAAGTATCAATCTTTGAAATTCAACTGTGTATCAGGAACTCATAAAAATTCTCAGTACTATATTCACTTTTTCAAATGTTTTGGACATGCAATAAAGAAAGGTGAAAAAAGGCATATTATTGTCCAAATTAATGTAAGTTCTGAAATAAATATAGAAAGAGCTATTCCTTAAGGAAAAACCGGCTCCCAAGATAAATGCTTATTTAATAAATTTAAAAATCAAGTATAAATGATATTATTTAAAATTAAACTAATTTTAGAATCAAATATTTTTGGAATAAATTAAATTAAGATTTATAAAACAATCACCAGGCACGTAGTAGCATTTTGCAGTTAAATTTAAAAATTGCTGAATAACGCTGAATGCCACAAAAAGTATTTCTTGACTGATAAAATTAGATAACTTGCAGTGTAGGACAAGAAAATCTCTAACGATTTCCATGCTTATAAAGAGAGTAAACATTTAAATTCAATAAATTTTTACATTTTGCATAATTGAGACACATTGAGATTGGTTGAAATATAGGTTTTTGAAGAATTATAATGTAAGGATACTTTTACCTCAAAACCCAAAAAAATGGTTAGATAATATGACCAAGTATTTATACTCCAATAAGATAAGGTGATCAATCCTCTGCTGCTCTACGTTGAGACATCTTGCTGAGGTAGTTCCTATGGAATAAATGCAATAGATTTTAAAAACTATTTAGTGCACAATCAGTAAGACAATGGAATGGTATATCAACATCTACGTGTGCAGTTTTCTGGATGTAGCAAGTTAAAATTTCTTGAAACAGGAGTTGAATGAGACATCTCTCTTTATGAAAGGAATCACAGTTCAGTCAAAGTTATTCGGCTTAATGTAATATTGCTTAATGTAAGATGAATCTCAAAAATATGCTACCACATTTTACCAATTTTGCAATTCAATTTACCCTTGCTCTAAGAACTTGATCTGGTTGGGTTCTAAGAGAACCTTTTGGTTGGCGATAAATTTTGCTGCCAGTCTTGGTAATCCTGCTTTGATACACTAGATATGATAAGTTTAAATATTTCTGGAATTCTTATTTCTCCGTTTTGTTCTGCCTTGGCACTTTTCTTCATTTTGTCGACATGGGTGTGCACTCTTCTAGGATTTTACTCTAGATTAAGTATTTGTTACAAACCACTCCAAGGATGTAGGAGATTTATTGGAATCTTGATGTTCTTATTAAATGAGCTAGGATATGGGATATTGATTTGGACAAACTTCTGAAAAAGCTGCTTTTTTAGTTGGCTTTTCTATTGGTTCAGTACAAACAATTCTGTCAGGTTTTTTGATCCACATTTATTGTGTTAAATATTTGAAAAACTTTCACATTTGCGATATGTGAATACGACCGACGTCTAAGAAAAATCATAACTGGAAACTTCATGTGGTTTCAAGATTCAAATGCGACTTTCATTTTACTCTTTCGAAGTAAAATATTCAATAAAAGGATATTCAAAAATGTCTCTTTGGCATCTTCTAATTGGACATTTCTTTAATGATAGCTGAAAAATAAGCACGCTTTAAAGTGTAAGTATTGATGCAGAACAGACGGTGTAAAATTTAATCAAATGCATTCATTTATAAATATTTTGAAAAAATATGAAGCAATTTGGAATCAAAAAAATTATTGAATTACTCAGATGTTTAAATAGAAAATATTTCATTGAAAAATAAATACACGTTACTTGTTTAGTTAAATGATTAGGAATTCATTCGTATATTACACATATGTGTACAATTATAGCACAAAATAGTATTTATTGCTGTCTTAATAAGTTATTTTATTTTAGCCAGAAACTACATTTCTATTAGTCATAAAAATTAGTAGTTCATAAATTTGGGTGTAAATAAGTTCCTAGAACACTGTCGTTTCGAAATAATTTATTTCACTAATCACTTATACTTTAATTGAATATTTAATATTTATAATAATAAGTTGGCAAGAAATGACAAAGTTATTCTCAACATAATAGTACCTTAAGTGCCATGACTAAGTCAACATAAAAGTACTTGTAAATTAACATAAAAGTGTTTTAGTTGTCATAACTAATTTTGAAAGCTAATTTAAATGCAGACGTTTAACTAAAGTATGCGATACCAAATTTACCATAAAATTACCAAATACCACAAATACAACTTCCTCAGCCTAAAATATCAGTTCTAGTTATTTTATTAAAATTTTATTATATATATA
>JAPDSC010060066.1:73884-113631 GCA_026290005.1 Latrodectus geometricus
ATATATATATATATATATACACTGTGCACTAAAATATGAAGGAGAGAGAAGAAAACAGTTAATTTGGAAGAAGAGAAATATAATTTATCTATTTATCTTACCTTACATACTTAAAAGTGTTTTAGTTATAGTGTTTTATATTGCATACTTGATAAAATGTGTTTTAGGTATGTCTCGGCAATTTATGATATAGAAAATATATACAAAGAGCTTACTTGTTAAACTTGGAAAAATAAATTCTACTATATTGTTTTCATAAATATTGCATTATTTTAAAACATAACTGTCATAGGCTGCAGTTATTTAAAAATGTTTGCAAAAATTCTCAGAATATGTTTTTCAAAACGATATGAAATAATATCATTATTTCCCTCGAAAATATTGATATAAAAATATATAATTTAAATATAATTAAAAGTTTGGAATAAAATATAACATTAAAACAGTTATTTAAATATGAATTATATCTTAGTTCAAGCCGCCTACTCTGTCTAGTGGTTAGAGTACTTGACTATATGGGAAGGACCAGGGTTCGAATCCCGGCTTGGGAAGAGATGTACTTTATCTCTCTCTCTGTGCTTGTTTTCTTTTCCTCAGATTTTGGATGAATGTGGCCCGCCCTATAAACGGGTTTGTGGGGGTGTTACGTGGGTAGTGCTCTTCGCCTCCATGACTTGGTTCACGGGTGCCCACTGGGTAACAATAAATGCAGTTTTTTGCCTTGTTATGGCGAAGTGTTATTCACCCAAGTGCCGCCATTAGAAATAAAAAAATATTTTAGTTTAATAACATCATTTTTAGTTTAATTATAAAATTTCTGTATCTATTAACTGAAGCAATAACAAAAGTCCTTAGGTTTTATTTTATATTGATTTCTTATGAAATACTTGGAGCGTCAGGATTTTTAATTAACTGCTAAGCTACAAAAACGATACAACACATAGGATACAGTAGGATTACTCATATTTTTGCTATAGATATGGTCTTTATATTCCCCATGCATCAAAAGTCATATATGTTCGTTACCTGAGTTCATTACATTTTTTTAATTTATCAAAGATTCACCCTCATTAATTTAAATCTTCTTAATTTATAGGAATTATTAAAATGTGTCAAACATTTTAGAGACACTCTAAGAAAAAGCAAACAATTTTTTTTATTAAATCATGTTGTGAAACTGAAATAATCAAGTGAAACTCCATCAGCTTTTAAAATGGCGATTACTACAAATGAAATGAAAGAACTCGTTATGTCATTTCAAAAGGACATCACTAAATACTAAATCGAAAAAGATTTTATTGGTTTATTTATTTTTAGTTCATTTTTATTTTATTTTTATACAATAAAGCTCATTATGTTCAAAAACTAAAATTTTAAAAAATGAAACTTTAATATTA
This sequence comes from Latrodectus geometricus, assembly GCA_026290005.1. Classification (NCBI taxonomy): domain Eukaryota; kingdom Metazoa; phylum Arthropoda; class Arachnida; order Araneae; family Theridiidae; genus Latrodectus; species Latrodectus geometricus. Next base: position 75,282 of record JAPDSC010060066.1, read on the forward strand.
TGAAAAGAAATTTCAAAACTTAATCTAAAAATAAAAAAAAAAATTTAATTTATATCTTATTTTGAAAGTGATGATAAAACGTTGGATAAAATCTTAAAATTGAGTTTAAATGTGAGTGAGATAGTAAGCATAACGTAGTTGAAGTTAAAAACTAATAAATAAAACCAAAGTTAAGAAATATTTATAAACACTTTAACATATCTGTTTACCGACATACAGTTAAATTTTGCAAATTATCAACAAATACCAAAATTTTTTAAATACTTTGTTCTCACTAACGGTATAAATACGTTGTGTGTTATTCAAAATGCATTTTTCCCAATAACAGTGTCTTTTGGAGGCAAGTAAAAGATATTTTTGATGATCCCATAATGACCAGGAAAATTATTCACTAATTGACATCTTTTTGCTTATATTCATTGATATTAAAATAACTTGTTATTTAACAAGCAAGTGAAATTTATGAGCCATTTCATTTAAGTTTTTATTATTAACTTATTAGAAATCTATATTTAAACAATTTTTCTCTAATCTCAATTTATATAAACAGGGTCTTATTACTTAACAAAATTTAAAAAATATTTAAAATTTATATTCAACAATTTACTGTTATTGTAGAAAGACCTATAATAAGCGTCGTCCTTTAATAAGCATCATCCTGCTCATAGTTATTGTAAGCGTCTTTCTGCTCATAAAGGTTATTCAGCATCTTCTGAAAAGAGGTTAATTTTATCTGGTGGAATACGTCATGCAAATATCGTTAAGTCTCTGTTCTGCAAAAAATGAGGACTTTTCAATGAGGATGTTTTCAATTTAGACAATGATATCCTGAATCAGTATGTAGCTTGCCATGTGGTTATTTGGTTTGACTCTTTACAGTTATAATAGATTTGGATATGTTACGAAATCACCACAAAATGACTGTAACTATTTAAACAAAAGCATGACTGCTCTGAAAACACTATATCCTGACATTCCGAAACCAATGCATCTCTATCTTTTACCACTGCAAATAGATATATTGTTCTGTTAATTTAATGGCAACTTTCTAAACGGAGTTTATGAGCAATGAGCGAATCAGCCAACATATTTTTAATAGAAACCAGATACTTGTTTTGAGATAGATTTCTGAACAATCGAAAATATCTGGCATGTAATTATGAGTCTCTGTTCTGCAAAAAATGAGGACTTGTTATATATATATATATATATATATATATATATATATATATATATATATATATATATATATATGTCTTTCTTTCCATAAATTTTCATCACTTATAAATCATGAATTCTGGGCCATACAAGTCGCCATATAGTATATCAGAAAAGAATTCAAAAGATATAAGTTTAAAAAGTCCTGCCAGATTTTTTTAAGATGAATTAAAATATTAAAATATTTTCATACTTACAACAGTAGACTTTATATGTTTCACTACATTTAAGAAATAGTTATATCTTTTCCAGTATAATAAAACTCTACTGAAATATATCTATTATTTTGCTTTAAGAAATTTCATTAAAATGTAAATTTTCTTTTTATTTTATTTGTGTGTGTTAAACTATTCCTTTCTTACCAATTTAAAATACTTCAGAACCACTGACAAATAAGTTCTGTATCTTATTTATTAAAAGAGTATCATATTATATACTGTTATATAATATTTTCACAATTTACTACGTTTTTTACGGTTACCAGACATACTAAAATTTAAATAATACTTATAGTAAAAGGAATATTTTATCTAGAAGACTCTTTAAACAAAATATTTTTTTTTATTTTACTTTTCATTACGCGAAATAATTTATTTATTTATTTAAGAATGGAAATCTTTAATATAATAATTTTTATTTAAATATGAACTTTGAATCTTTTAGTGATTTTTAATATAGATAAATATTATTTAACGGTATGCTTTTTGAAGTTTTTGAAGAATCAACTATTTTTTTATTTATATTAAACTAATTTGCCATGTTATTATAAAATAAATTTTTATGAGTCATTTTATTTAAGTTTTTACTATCCTATATTTATACTTTATATTTAAGAAAACTATCTCTTATCGCAGTTCATGTAAGCAATTTCTAAATATTTAATGATATTTATTACACCCAACTTTCTTATGTGGTAGAGTAGATAAAGTTCCTTAATATATATACACTTTTTAATCCTTATCTTAAAATATATATTTTTGTTCTTATCAAACTTATCAAATACTGTAGTCATTACTTTTCCTTTAACTATCATTATTTAATATTAAACATTAAGTTCCATATATTAAATTTTGAAAATAATAGATTTTGTTCCAAGTAAATTTATATGGAAAATTTAGTATATAGCCATATATATTAATAATACACGCATTTACGCAGGGTAATACTCGCAGATAAATCATTTATGTATACGTAACGAGAAAATGTGATTAATTAAGAAAAGAAATCAAATAGTTATATTTTAATTTGAATGAGGAAATTTGTAAAGAAGACTTTTTTACTTAATGTATATCATATTAATGTATAACAAATACAGCAATGTTTTGAGTATTAATAAATATTCAAGAAAATAAAATTTTCAAGATATTCCTTGGAGCATATAGTTTAAAAATTTTACTTACTTCTTTGATAGAATAATATTTTATATTTTACAATGGAAGTATTTCTAAATATTTGAAGTATATTGTTGACAATATTTTATACTTGTCTGAATACTTATGAAATAAAAATAAATCATTTTACTCAAAAACGAATATTCTCATGAATTTATTATTACTTTTTATTTTTATATATGTGGTTATAATATAAATTTTCAAAAAAATCAGTTGCTTTTTTTTTTTAGAAAAAGGTGATATTTATGGAATAAAGGTATAAAATAATATAGTGGTCTTATTACTTATATTTTGACAATGATGCTCACGTTGGAGTTCTCCCTAGAAGAAATTTAAATCACTTTTTTTAAAGTAGATAAAAAAATATTCAAATGTTTATAATCAGAAATTATAGATAAAAATAAGAACATTTTCAAAACTAAATTTTTGTTAATATGAAATATATCCTAAAAAAAGCTAAAAGGAGTCAATATTTTCTTTCCTTAAAACTAATTTCTCTATAACATAACATATTTATTTCTTTTTCAAAGACTCATTCTTTGAAGTCGAAACTAATATAAAATGTTATATGAAACAATTTGCACATTTTTTAAATTAGATTCTCTGGTGTTTAAATTATGTAAAGTTAACATTTTGAATTTCTAAGCAAAGGAATCAATTCATCAACTCATAAAAATGATATTTCTAAAAGAGGAAAAGAGCTCATCCGGAAATTAAAAATTTTAAATGACACCTGGTGATGCAAATTGGTTCATCGGTTGATACAAATTTATTATTTTGATTTATAAAAACTTTAATTTGTATTTAGTTTGTTTCAAAATAAGTAATTAATCACATTTCTTTTTAAAAGTTTTATCTCGTATAACCTGGCACTGCAGTGAAGTAGTAAATAGAGGAAGGCTTCATCTCAGATGCAATCGAGTCATTTCATCTTCATTCGTCTTTTAAAAATCATGAAATGTTTTGACTAAGTTTAGTCACGATAAAATAAATAATGCTCTAAAAATATTATGATTTGAAGTAAAGTCACACGAAAGAGTTTTTTTTATTTATTTCCCAATCAAAAAGTAAAATTTTTAAAATGTGGTAAAAAGATGGATCTCGGACATAAAATTGAGGTAGTTTATATTTATTAGACAAACATAAATAAACAATGTAACAAATTTAGATTTGTTATTCTTTTTAAAAACTATTATAATTATGAAAATACATTATTTTAAAACATGTAATAACACAACGCATCTATTTTAAAGTGGAAAAGACGTTTAATATGGCACTCAACTAAAAGTACAAGGCTTACAACTGCAACTATTATATCAAAATTTGGCATGTTGATATCAATCCCATCAATGAATCACTATTTTTCGCCAAAAATGATTAATTAAATCAAATTCCACAACTAAAAAATCTGCCAAAGTCAGATATAATGAATACAAATTTCCCTTTAACTTATATCTTCGGTTTATAACTTGATCTTTTATGAAAATTTCATGCGTGTGCATGGATCATGTGTGTAACATGATCCTACATTATAGTGATAGTAAATAATATTATCTTTACTTTAACATAGGCACAACGATGTCTCTAAATATCTCTTTCCAGTACAAAACAGTTTTCCAACTGGATACAAGGCTCTTCGACAAATAGACTTCAAAATAAGGTTCTTTCATTTTTGATGAGCGTTACCTTCTCAAAACGAAAGTTTTCGGCTTTCTGTTTAAACGTGTTTTTTGCAGAGAACAAAACGTGGTAAAAATTAAAATTTGCAACTTTCATCTAATATGTTTTTATATGTGCAATTTCAAAAATAATTTCATAGTAGAAGAACTGATTATTTCGATGCGTTATTGACATTTTGTGATCAATTTTTGGATCAGAAGGTTAATTGGATAAGGTTCTATATTTTTAAATACATCTGTTCAAAAAATGAAAGGCAAAAATGATTTGTATTGAGTTGACAAAAACATTATTTGAAATAAAAGACTCTATAAATCAAAGTCATTTAAAAATTTGTAAAATTTTATTTCCATATTATATTTTAATATTTTTAAAAAATATATAACTAAAAGTGTTTTCTTTTTTAAAAATATATTAATATCACTATAAATTTATTAACAAGAAGGTTTAATAGCCAATAAATGGCAAATGTTATTTTCTTTAATTTAATATTTTACTCATTTCATAATTTTAAACTAGAATATTTATAGAGATTTGAGGTCAACTAAAAGTATCGCAATCTTAAATCTTCAAGCGATCATATAATCTATCCTATGTATTTAAAAGCCGCCAACTTAAACTAATATCTTTTAGTTTAAAACTATTTACATTTAAAACTATTTTCCTTTAAAAAAATGAATAATAATTTAAAAAATGAGAAATTCGATGTATATAGGCCTTACTATATTTTAGAAAAAAAAAAGAGAAAATCCTCTTTGAAATAGAAACAAATATAAAATATACTCTTTACAAGTAAAAACATTAAACTATTTATTTTTCCTTGGATTATAACCATAAATAGATAAATTATGTAAATTTTATAAGCACTTTCATGCAAATTCTATACTTTTAATTAAGTAATTTCCATTACATTTTTTATCTAATTAATTTAATTGAAAAACAAACTAAATAGCTCAAATCATAAAAATAAAATTCCTGAATAGATGTTTTTATAAGCAATTTCACGTTTGCAACAAAAAATGTTTTATTTCATTTTTAGAAAAAGATTACAGTTTCATACAATTTAAAATAGAATGTTTTTATCGTTATAGTTAATAAATTTTATATTGAAATCTGTTTTTGTTAATGGAATATTTTTTTAATTTTTTATATATTTACCAATACAAATATTTACTATATTTTTAAATATATTATAGAAAACAATTTTGGAAAATATCACTTTTAGATTTTTAGAGTAACAATTTGTAAGAAGAATTTTATAACAAGAAATTATTATAAGGTTGGATTTTACGTATTTAATTTTTTTTTCAATGAAATGTTTTTGGCATTTTAATATCATAGAGTAATCGAAGCAATTATGATAATGCACTTTCACCCATGCAGGTTTTGAAAAACATTTTACAAATTATCAATTTGATAAATGTTTTATTTTTAACACAAATTCGATTATTTTAAATTCAATTTCAGCTGATTTAGATAAGTTATTTTATTGCAATAGGAATTTACTGGAGATTTCTACTCAGGTAGATAAGTTCTGTCAAACACCTTTGGAGCTATATGCTAAGGTGCTTGTTGCTCCTTATGAAAGCGATAATATTCATAAAGTGACACAATTCATTGGAACTAGGTTAATTTGGATTTTTGGCTTTGGCACAAAATAGCACAAAACAAAGGTGCCCAGTTTCATTTAAACTCAACTAGAAGAAAAAGAAGAAGAATATATTTTACTGCGTCACTTACTAAACTAATAGAAAATTTAATTTCTTTTTAATACTAATTGTTGAAATTACAAAATATTGTTCTTTCATGAAGAAATACAAATAAAATATTCAAAATCAGACATTGAAAAATACTTCTATTAGATTAAATTTAAAACATTTATTTTATATTCTTTAATATATTTTTTATATAATTATGAAATTGGATTTTATGATAAAATCCTTTCGAAACATCTTACTACATTTATTTTCAAGCATAAATGTTTTTAATAATAGAAACCAAACATTTTTCTTCAAGGTATATTTTAATATTTCTACTTATTTATATCTATATATTTGCATATCATTTTTCATCTTAGTAATGATAAACCCGTATAGAATTTGAGTGCAATAATAAGTGAGATGAATTTTCTTAAAAACAAATATGCATGTTGGGAATAAAGAGAGTTCAGAAATAAATAACATTTTAGAAATTTTAAAATGTGATTTATTGACATATTTACTAACATTCTCTCCATTTTATTATAACAATTCATTTAAGAAGTATAAAAACAAAATTTCCATTATATTTCCATTCGAGAAAAATATTAAAAATTTAAGCCCTATTCATTAGTTGCTTATATCACAATGAATTACACCTTATGGAATAGCTAAAGAATTTTAGTTAATTATATAATTTAATGTCTAACATTTGCTTATATATTTTTAAAGAAGTGCAAAATTTAGAAATGTTTTGCAACTTTTTTAAAAAAAAAATTATTAAACCTCTGTTTGTTTATTACTTAAATGTATATAAAATTAAATTATTTGCTTATATTTTTAAATTTAAGTAAAAGCTTTTTTTATAACCACGTAAAAGTTATTTAGACTGTTTTATAGTAATAAAACTTATGATTTTTTTAGACATTTTGGCTTTCACATTGAAATTTTTTTTAACTTTTCTTTGGCTTTCGTTGCTACAATCTTGGAAATACAAGATCAAGTTATTAGCCAAGTGCTTAGCGCTCTGGTCTTCAGTTCAATTGTTAATAGTTTTAAATCCAACCTTAGGATTGGATGTTTGTAATGTTCGGAAACCATTTTAATTAAATGACCTCTGTCCAATTATAAATGATATGCAAAAATGACAGCAAGGTAACGAACCCAAAGTTGGAACTGCAAAATTGTTGTTGCTGTTACATAAGACACTTGGCGAAGATTAGTTCGCCCGCCTGAGACCGGGAGAATTAAGTCAGAAAGAGCGTCTTCCGTTCATGAACAAAGCACCCCTCGACGAGGGTGGATTTACAATTTTGACTCATAGATGGCAGCACCTTGAGTCTTCCAATTTAGAGCTAGGAAGCCAGATAAGAACCAAGGCCTAGTTCCTAACACCTCCAGAGATATTAATTTCGAATAGGAACATAGAGGACATTGAGGCCACTACATACTTTACGTACCCCAGTCACCACTAGTGAACACCACAGATCTTCGATTAAGCCGAAATTCGAACTCACTACCTTCCGATAATGAAAATGACGCTCTAACCAACTAGGCCACCATGGCCGCAATTCTGATTCTGAAATAAATTTATTACATTGATTTTTATTGTAAAAAATATTCAAGGCAATCACTTTATTTTATGAAGCAATTTTAAAGAAGTATTCAGTCCATAATGTTCCAAGATTGAAACAATAATCAATAGACAACTTTTCCAATCATTTGTTATTTTATTATTTAAAGCTTAAAGAGTTTTATAAAAAAAATGCTACCATATATAATTTAATGTTTACATTTTTGTGTTTACATTTTATACTACAGTCTTCAATTTTAATTCTATTGTGAAATGTGGATGTATTTTTGTTAATTAAGCATTGTTTGAAGCATTAGCTCATATTTTATGCTGTTAAGATATTAGATGTTTACAAATACTGATACGTAAAATAATTTTCTGCATCATTAGTTAGGTATATATTCTTAAGCAATATTAATTACATTTTTAAGCCATATTGATCAAGCAAATATACTACCATACCCTCAAAAAATTAACAAAATATCTCAACTAATATTGCATCAAAAATGTTCTTAACTTAATTTACAAAAATATCTTAATCCATATTGTTTTCATAATCTTGCTTAGTTAAACATTAATATTGTTATTGTATATATTATTAATGTGTAAAGTACTATTACACTTTTTGTATATTTTTCCATTTAGCATTTATTTTAATTCTGCCTATAATTCTAATTCTCTTATCACTAAATTATTATATATAATTTTAAAGCAAGAGATTCAATCAAATACAATTGAAAACAATATTTTTTATTCAATAGGGATAACTTTATCACTTTGTCTTACAAAATTCAAGATCCTAAGCTAAATAAATATCATTACTAAAAAGGAAACAATCAAAACTTTAGCACACAAATACTTATTTATTATCTTTACAATAATCGGTATAGTATCATTAAGGGAAAGGTAATAATAGGAAATTTGACTATTATTAACTTTCTCATAATAATATTATACCGATTATTTATTTTAGATTGAATTATGATATTATATGTAAAGTAAATATGCTAAGTAATGTGAAATAATAGCTGAATATAACAATAATACATTGTTTTACGAGTAAAATATTAAATTTTCAAATATATTCCAATTTATAATAGAAAATCTTCTCTCACGATTTCAATACGTTAAACCATGTGTGAAAAAAAATTCAACCGTATTTTTCTCTCCATTTAATACAGATGTCAGAATCTTTTCTTCAATATGGAAATGGATCTATTTGAAATGCGATATTTTACGCGCTTTAGGTTAAATTTTTCAACACGCTTAAAAATAGTATTCAATATAGTATAAGTAAATGGATAAAGCCAAACATTTCAGGTATCAAAATGGGGCATCCCATCAATTTCTTCTGACTTATCACATAGATTTGCATTCCTTAATCTCAAGAATTAAATAGAAACACAGACTTTCAATCAGTTACTGGATACATACATAATTTCTCTTGTGCAAAAGATTTTCACAATAAAAAATATTAATATTTAAAAATAAGGAAATAAGTTCATTTTATTTTTAAATATTCACAAATAATTTCGATAAAATCAATTTATATGAAATGAAAGTACATAATAAATAATGAAAAAATAATTTGGCAGCAATGGAAATAAAATGAACCTAGAAATATTAAGATAAAGTTTTACAAACAAAATTTTACTTTAATTCAAAAAGGAAATTAAATATAACGAATTAGTTACTGATGTTTCATGCTATTTTACTTAATAATTCAACTCTTATTATCTTAAATAAACTTTAATTGAGCATTATTGCTAATGTATTATTTGTTATAAGAACTTATTGCTACAGAAATGAATAGTTGAATAAATTATTAATTCGATGATGATAAAAATTGCTTTATCATAAGTTAAAGGAACACATTAAAATCATATTAAAATTTATAGGAAAGATATAATTTGACAAAAATTAGTTTCCAGTATTGTGATATTAAATAATACTTCATTCATTCCATTGCATAATTATAAAATTTTGAAATGGTTTAAAAATAATTATCATTGAATTTTTTCACTTTCAAAATTAATAATGTTTAGAAATATTTTTCGATAACCGATTTATTTTATTGATTATTTGCCCTAATTGTTTCTTTAATGGATAAAATATAAATTTTTACGTAATATATATTTCATCGAAGAAAAAAAAAATTAAATTAGCAAATTTCTTTTATAATGATTTTCAAACTAATTTCATTGATTTTTATCAAAGTGAAATAAATTATGTCCGATTTTTATTTTCTGTGACAAATATAAAAGGTTATAATAATAAATAAATTTTTTCATTTAAAGGAGTAAAATTGTGGAAAATATGAAAAGTATACAAATTAAAACAAGCTGAAATGTGTCTTGATACAATGGTTAAAATTAGATATGAAAAAAAATACTTAAAAACATAAATAGTTTATAAAATTGTTTCAGTTTAGAACTAAGAAAATAAATATTTACATATCATATACATTAATATTAAATAAATATGTATATCAAGATCACTTTTGAATAAAATTTTTATTTATACTATGCAAATTATAAAACTTTAATGCTGTGTACAAAAGTAACCAACAGCATAGAAAAGGGGAAAAGTTCTTGTCAAAATTTGTAATTACATTTCACCATATATAATTTTTTAAATAACTTCGTTAAAAATAATTTATCACGTCAAATGTAAATTAAGAAATGCAAAAAAAGAAAAGAAATTTTTTTAAGAATTATAAAGGTTGTATCTTATGAAAAAATTTCTTTTAAATGTATATTTTACCAGTGTATCATTCAATCTGAATAATAGCCAGCAATGAATGGAACTTTATAAACAATATTATTATTATATAATGGATAAACAGTTTAAAACTATGAAGTTATTTTAAACTTTCTTATGCATATTTTCAGAATAAAAGATGCTTTTTTTCATTTTAAATTTTATTTTTTCGGCGAATATAATAAATTACTAATATATAGCCATTTTTATTGATAAAGAAAGGAAGTTTTCATTGAAAAAATGAATCATTCATTTTTCTGAATATTGTTTATACTTTTCTTTTACAGAGGTTTTGATAACTTCTGCTAAGAGCGTTTCATATAAATTAGATATTTTACTTTTATTTTGTGCCATAAATTATAAGCATACGTACATTTATAATATTTTTTCATGTTTAATACAAAAAAATATTATAGATATTTAAGCTTTTAAAAATGTTTCTTAAATATCCTAAATTTCTTTAAAATTTAATCGATATACATGGCTTAATCATTTGTGATTGAAATTGAGTACCTCATAACTAAATAATTTTTTAATATTTTACGTAAAAGCAATATTTTTTCATTAGCTTATTATTTACCTTACATATTTTCTTAATTCTCAAAATATAAAGTGAAACTAACTATATAATATTTTGATAAGTTTTGAATTTATAAAGAGACGCAATAAATTATCTTCAAATAATTCTGAAAATATAATATTTATAATAAAACTGAAATCATTAATTTATCCAAGTAGTAAATAAATGGAATCAAGAATATTTTCCTCTTGAAATAAATATATCAAACAAATATAAATTTAATTTGATCTTTATTTTACTAATGTAATATAACATTTTCAGATAAAAATAAATATTTTTCATTTTAAAAAAATTTAACAAAATTAATTTTTTTCTTAAAATTAGTTCAAAATATTAATCCCATTTAAAATTTAAGTGTTATCTCATAAATAATTATGTAAAATCTCTCCCTATTTTATAGTTTTCAATACTATTAATTAATAATGATCCTTTGTAGATGTGTTGTCAAACTTTGCCTTTGATTCTATGAAAACATTTTCTGAGCTGCAAAATTAACAAATTTCATTATAAACTCCAAATAAATACAATGATTTACTGAATCTTAATTGATCAAAAGATGGTTATAGTAACAAGTATTAAAAACCTTCCAAAAAAAGACTTAATGAAAATTTGTGTTAAATTACAAAAATAAAGATACTGCCATAATTAATGGCCTAAACGAAAGAAATTAAAATGTTTAATAAAAGACATATTTAAAAATCTCAGTTGACCACATTGTCGCTTTTTGAACTTAGATACAGGTACATGCAATAGAGGAACATTACTAGTTCCCTGCAGAAAAATATTGGTGTATACTAGGTGGGAATAAATATTCGTAAAGTCATATAGACGGATGCGATAATCATACCCGTTAAATTTATGCAAACTCTATCCATGTTTAATGTAAAAGAAACACGAAAATCAGATAACTCAATATTTCGAGTAAAACATTTTCTTAAAACATCAAAAACAAATCGTTAAAAAATTGAATGCCTGAAATATGATGTATGGCAAAACTCCAAAATTTATAATAAAAGTTATAATTGATGATACACAACTGTTAAATGTCAAAAGTTGATCCATAAAATACAACAAAAAATTAATTTTACATATAAGAATTCTAGAAGCATTTTTCCTGAAATTGCAAAATTTTATTAGATTGATTGTCAGAAAGAACTGCAATTTCATTCGCATTAATCTCCTTTAAAGGAAATCAAAATCCCATGCACATACAACTTGAAATTCTACTTAATATTTGTCTTAGAGAATAATAAACTAATTTTAGGTTGACACTCTTCTTATACTTAATATTTTCACTATATTTAAAGACAGTCTTTATTTTATTCTAGAATAAAAATTTGCTGAAATATAATCATTATGTTTTTTCTAGAAGAATCAAAAAATTATCAATTCCTTTGTAGTTATTTCCACGACTTCCTGGGTTTATAAGAATTCTTGATAACTGCCAAAAATATGCTTAAATAAAATATAGCCTATATATAAGCTTACCTTCATTTATTTCAATTCATATGAATTTTTTTCGCTTTTTTGTAAAACTAGATATAAAGCAGTGAAGTATATTTATCTTGAACAGAAAAGATATATGAAAATATTTTCGCAAGAAATAGAACATTTCATATTTTTATGGTTTAACAAAAATATTTAAAACAAATTCATAATCAAAAGATATTTTTCTTTAACCTAATTTTTTTTCTGTAAAAGATTTACAATATTTTATTATTAAATAGGATTGGCAAACTTTTGATCATAGAGCAGAGAAATTTTCTTGTTATTAACTTTATTTTTTGTAATATCTTATTCCGATATATTCAAATTTATATCATTAAAAAAACAGAAGAATTAAGCTAAAGTGTAGTGAAAAATATTGATTCAGTTTTTGATTTTTTACAAGAATTCTTGTCTTTATAATAATTCTTTCAATTTTAAAATGGTCAAATTGAATTTTAATTGATCTAAAACAAAAAGTGATGTATAACTTTTGTTTATACTTTTTAAATTTTCTATTATAAGAAATAAAATCCTTAAAAGCTTTTGAATCTATAAGAACAGTTTCTACATTTCTTTCTATTTTCTTACTTAATAATCACATTAAATTCCCATTTAAAATAAAACTTTTGTTTCTGACATTTGACGTATCTACAAAGTACACAAAATAAATTTTCCAATAATTTCATTTTTAATTTAAACTTTTATAGTTTTTTAAAGTTAGTTGGTGCATTAAAATGCATTGCATGTAAATATTATTTTGTTAGAAAATTTCAATAAGACTTTACTTTACTACAATCTCAACGATTTTATCAATAAAATACAATTTTACATTTAAAATAGTTTTATTCTCTGCACTTAGAATTCTATTTCATCTAATTTTAAGATTCCTTTTCCTTATTTATTGATAAATTTCATTTGAATAAATTGTATCGATTTCTATAATCAGCATCAAATCATACTGAGACAGTCCTAACAATGTTCCATATAAATTTACAGATCCTTTTTGCAAAAAATGGGTAATATGAAATGACTTTTTAAAATTTTTAATTTATTAAATTTATTAATCACATTATTAAATTTAATTGGTTAATCTTAAATTTAATTGGCAAAATTTTCCTCAGAGAGGGAGAGCTTCGAGTGCCATAAGTAACAACATATATATATATTCCTATTGTTTTTGCATGTACGTTTTTCAGGTTAAAATAATTCGAGGTTTAACGGAGTATTCTGCATAGAGAAACGATACGATGAACTGTCAATAAAATTAGGTATTTAGTGAAGTCATTTGATATATTCATTTATATAGATAAATATTATAATTAAGTATATATTAAATAATAATTATTCTTTAAACTATCATAATTGCTTATTTAGGAATTCTTAATATTTACAATAAATACAAATCTTCATTTCTAAATTATAAATACGCATTGATGTTGATAATTTCTAATTGTCGAAGAATATACTTGAAAATTCAAATGATTGAATGAATAATAAACAATTAAAATTACTTAAAATAAAATAGTAAAACAGTCAAAATTCATAATTAAGTAATTTACCATTTGCTTACAAAACAAAATCATACAAATTATTCATTTATTTAATTATCAGTCATAAATTGTTTTGTTTAAAAATATTGACTTGCTTACAAAATTTCTTTAATTTAAATTTCAAGCAAATGATATTTTTTATGAAAAATAATTCTTTTTGTTATCAGCATAATACTGATCCTTAAATATTATTTTTTTGGTTATATTTTTATCCACATAAATATAATTCGAGTTATTATCACCATTATTTACATAAGCATATATTATTTTCGATATTTTTCATAAGCATATATTGTTATCAACATCAGAACTGTAATGTTATTTTGACATTGTTTACTCTTGTCTCATCTTTTTCAGAGTTATTATAAAATAGTTATTTAATGATACAAGATGAACATTTATTCGGGAATAATTATGACACTGCTACCAGATTATTTGATGTTCTAGTGTGACCGATGTAAGAATCATTCCATTTTAATGTTTTAAAATTTTAATGCATTGAAAAGATCAGAATGTCACATTCTCCAATAAAATAAACTCATACAAAAAATACTAAATGCAGTGGCACAACAGCTTATATGGTAGACAAGGCCTTTAGTACCGATACCTATTTTCATGACCAAGAGCCATTTGGCACACAGCATATGTCCCGATTAAATAGTCAGCCTAACGCGCAACTCCCAGTGCTTAGTTCACTGGTATTTAGTTTATCAACTCACTGAAGAGATGAAATACTGAATCCATATTTACCAGCCCGGAGATCTAACATTGTACCTGAGGCGTTTGAGCTCAAGGCTCTACAATAAACAATAATTCTTCCTCATAAGAAGAGACTTTTAAAAATAGTCTTTTAACAACAATATTGTTTTAGCAACATAAAAATTGATGGTTTATGCAGCTTCTTGTACTCTAGCTTTTTAATGCATTAAATAAAATAATAAGAATTTACAAAAAAATAATTGATTTTTCTTATCATAACATACATTAATTAGATACAGAAATACAGTTTAGATTGATACAAATTAACATAGTTTAGTGTTTCCTTAGTAAGATGTTATTTTATTGGAGAATGATACGTTTTGAGTATAGGCCGTGGTGGCCTGGTTGGTGAGGGCGTCGTTCTTGTTACCAAAAGCTGGTGAGTTTGAATCCCGGCTTAGCCGACGATACGTTGTGTTCACTAATGGTGACTGGGGCAACTAAAAGATGTCTGGTCGCAATGTCCTCCATGTTACTATTACAAATTAATAGCTCTGGAGGTGGTTGGAGCTAGGCATTGGGTCTTCACTGGTTTCTGTCTCTAAATTGGAAGATTCAGATGGTGCTGCCATCTAAGAGATAAACGTCGTACTTTCACATTCGTATGAGGGTGCTCTATTAAAAAAAATGGAAGACGCTCTCTCTCTCTCTCTCTCTCTCTCTCTCTCTCTGACTTCATTCGCATGACGGGCGGGCTTGGCTCTGTCAAGTGTCATCAGAAACAACAACGTTTTGAGCACTTTAATGCATTTTGAAATTTTATATAATTCTTTTAATACATTTAAAATTGTTTTACTAGAGGCCAGCACTGAGTGATTGATCCTTCGCCACAACAAGGCCAGAAATTGCCACTAATTTAGAGTTACCCGCTGAGCACTTGTGGACCAAGTCACGGAGGTGAGTAGCATTATCCACGTCACAAATCCGTTTACAGGTCGGGCCACATTCATACATCATCTCATGAGAAAGAAACACAGAGAAAGAAATAGAAAGCAAACCTCCATACCTGAACCGGGATTCAAACCTGGGACCAAACAGCCCAGAATTCAGGAGCGCTAACTACTCAATCATCTGCCGGCAATGCATTAAAATGGAATGATTTTCATATGGATCACCGTAAAATATCCAGTAAGCTGGCAGTGGAGTCGTAATAATTTTAGAATAAATATTCATGATTTTGTGTCATTAAATAACTAACTAGAATGATTTAAATATTAATTTCTTTGATTTATTCGTTCATTAAGTTTAATATACATAATAATTTACTATCTGAATAATTGTGGAAGATATTTGAAGTTCATGGCATGAGTAAAAAAATATATTTAATTCTTGCTTAACATTATTTAAACCATATTATTAATTTCAACATTGCTTCTATTAATACATCTTATTGTAAATAATATTTCAAATAGTTGCAATTTCTAAGTTAATGGGATTAAATGTGTTCTGCTTATATTATCGTGTGTTATGCGTATCTGTTATTCTGCGTATAAAAAAAATCAATTAATATCTTTACATCTAAAAAAATGCCGATCCATGGCAGAGCGGTTAACAAACTCCTGGTTGGTTAACATACTGTTGGTGTCGGGTTCGAATCCTGATTTGGGTATGGACACATTTCCTTTCTCTTTATTTATCTTCGTATTTTCTTCTTCTGAAATGGATGAACGTGGTCCGATCTATAAAATGGTTTTTTGTGGTGGTGGGACGTGCTACTCGCCTTCGTGACGTTAACAGGTACCCACCAGCAAATGCTAAATGAGTAGCAGTTTTCTACCTTGTTTTGGGCGACGGGTTCCCTGGCATTTAAAAAATTAATACCAATCTACTCCTATAAATTTAAATACTACTATATATAGATATATAGAAACAAAATTAGGAAAAATATATTTAGCAGAAAATAATTTAATTCATTAATAATTAAAAGTATTTTCCGTCTAGCAGGAATTTTAACCGTGGTAATGATAAAATGTTTTCCAGAAAATCATTGTTGAAATACTAGAAAATATTCTTCATTTTATAAAAACAATGATAGGAAATATATTTTTTATTCATTTGTAAACAATTTATATAATATTTTTATTTTCCAATGCTTATATTCATTCTTCAAATAATTCAATCAAACTTTAATAATTGTTTTCTCTAGGCTGATCATTACTTTAAATAAAAATTGAAAGCAAGTGATATAAACAGGTTTTTTTTTATTTTAGGGTAGGACCGTTCAAATATACAAATTATTCCTTAGTAAAATGTAATATCATTAATCATACTTAACACAGAAGCTATCATAAAAATATGTTCAATGTGAAATAAAAATTAATACATGCCACTTTTAACAGTTACAACTAGAAAGCAATTTAAAAGGAAACTCGTTTATTTTTAATTTAACACTTTTTTAAATAGTAAAAATGTAGAGTTTTCAACAATTTAGCAAAAGAAAAACATTTTACATATCATTTTAAATTGAAATGAACTAGTATTTTGAATGTTTTTATGTTAGATCAGTGTTTCTCAACCTTTTAGTATTCACGGCCCAATTTTCAATCATAATTTTCGTCGCGCCCCCCCCCCCTCCCCACCGCATACAATAAAATATATACAAAAATAATGTATTTTGAGTATTTTGGCGCTAAACTTACACTACAACCTTAATTTTATACTTTACAAATTACCAAGAATACCGAAATTTATTGACATTTTGCAACACCGATCCTCAGCATTGAAAAAACAAGAATCCTATGCTTTTTTATTGCTCTTGCGTCCCGCCATGTCGGGCATTCTCACGGTTTCGCGAGAAGTTTCTATTTGTCTGCTCAGCAAAACATTAAGCTAGGAGCGTGCACAGATGTGAACAAATGTTTTCTCATAGGGAGAAGGAGAAAATTCTATGCGCAAATTTCAATTCCAGACAATCTCATTCGATTCGATCCTTCTATCGCTCTTGAATCTATTCTGAATGTGTATATTATATATATTTTCGTGTAATTGCAATTCACCGTATTAAATATTCACGGCAGCAGACTTATGAAGAATCATGGATAAATTTTTAAGCTGGCGTAAGCGAGCATTAGACGATAGACAAGCATCAACAAGTACACAGATGAGCGTGGTTCCGAAAATAAAATCGAAAAAATATTCTCAAGAATACTTAAATTTTGGGTTCACTAGTACTGAAGTAAATGAAGAAGAAAGGCCCCTGTGTATCATTTGCTCAAAAATGTTGGCGGCAGACAGCATGAAACCTAATAAACTTAAACGACATTTGAAATCGCTTCATAGTGAGTAAGTAAACAAACCCAGAGAATTCTTCTTATTAAAATTAAAATCATATGAAAAGCAAAAATCATTGTTTAAAAAAACTTTGTCTGTGAATGAAAAAGCTTTAATTGCCTCTTACAAAGTTTCATATAAAATAGCCAGATATAAAAAGCCTCAAACCATTGGTGAAGAGCTTATTTTGCCAGCCGCGATTGATATTGTAGAAATTATGTTTGGAGATAATTTTGCAAAACAAATGCAGTCTATACCTCTTTCAAATGATATTGTTGCCCGTCGAATTGATATAGCTGAAGATGTAGAGTGTCAGCTTTTGTCGAAGTTGAGTTACAAATTGTTTTCAATACAACTCGATGAGGCAACAGATAGTAATAAAGATGCTCATTTCATTGCCTATGCTAGATTTTGTGATGATTTGTCAGTAGTAGAAGAATTACTTTTCTGCAAACCAATAGAACTCAAAGCAACAGCACTCGCTTTCTTTGCTATCTTAAATGATTTTATGAACGAGGCAAACATAGAATGGAAAAATTGCGTCGGAATATGCACGGATGGTGCTCGTTCTATGTCAGGAAGATTCCAAAGTATTCAAGCACTTGTGAAACAAAAATCGCCACAGTGCGTCTGGACACATTGCATGATCCACAGAGAAGCTTTTGTTTCCAAAGAAATGAGTCCTGGTTTGAATATTGTGTTAACTACGGTTGAAACCGTAGTAAATTATATAAAAATGAGACCCCTGAAATCAAGAATCTTTTCCACACTTTGTAAAGACATGGGTGCAGTACATTTAGCGTTACTATTTTATTGCGAGACAAAATGGTTATCACGAGGGAAATTTTTGAAACGTGTTTATGAATTAAGAGAAGAAATCGCCTTTTCCTACAAGAGGAAAACAGACCGGAAGCTGAGAATTTTCGCGATAGTTTATTTGTGTTGAAATTGAGCTACATGGTCAACATATTTGAGAAATTAAATAGCTTGAATCTTCAACTGCAAGGAGCAAATACACATATATTGGATACGAGTGATAAAGTTAATGCTTTTTGTAGGAAATTGGAATTGTGGAGCAGAAATTTAAAGCAAGAAAACTTAACAATGTTTGCAAATTTGAATGATTGTATTAAAACTTACAAGGCTGAAGAACAACATGTAAAAGTTGTTTTTGTAACCATTGAAAATCATTTAGCAATGTTAGCAAGGAATTTTAAAAAGTACTTTCTTGCTGACGACAAACTGACATCAAGTTACAAGTGGGGGAGGGATCCATTTCAAAATACTCCCGAAGGACTCTCAATCGAAGAGGAAGAAACCTTCATAGACTTCACGGCAAGCGGCGAAACCAAAAGACTATTTAGTAATAAATCACTCTTTGAATTTTGGGCAGGAGTGGATGATGAGTTTTCTGCACTAAAAACAAGGGCATTTCGCATTCTACTATTATTTTCAACATCTGACCTTTGAGAAACTGGATTTTCTGCGGTGGCTTCTTTGAAGACAAAATATAGATCTCAGCTAAATATAGAAAAAGAACTGAGAGTGTCTATTTCTAATATTAAACCCTCCTTCGAAAAACTTTGCTTTGAAAGACAGGCCCAAGGAAGTCACTAATAATTATTAAATTTGTTTTTAATTTAGTAAGTTGTTTTAATTTAATAAGTTAATTATTAAATATGTCGAAATGTATTTTGTTTTGTATGTGTGTGTGTGTTCTTTCCTTTCAGTCACTTAATCAATTTTTTTAAATAACATTTTCTCTTGGATATGCTCGCGCCCCCCCATTAGTGTGCTCGCGCCCCCCTAGGGGGTCGCGCCCCACAGGTTGAGAATCACTGTGTTAGATATTGTGTCGTTTTATACTAGAAAAAAATTGCAGAAAATGAAATAAAACATTCAACATGTTTTTTTTCTTAAGTAGCGAAAAACAAATCTAGGGAAAAACAAAATTGCTTAAACGAAAACAAAAAAGCTATTTTCGCTTTTAAAGATCAACAACAAACATACTTGAATGTTTCGTGGAAGAATGTTTGTTTTCTAGGTAATAATTCTTAACTTTAGTAACATTTTCCCAGGAAAATACAATAGTTGAATTCAAAATGCAAAAGCAATCATTTTAAATTTTACTTAAATAAAGATTTGTTTCTGCAGGTAAAAACATAAAATACAAAATCCTAAAATAATAATTAATTAGACTTACATTTATATTTCTGAAGTATTTTATGTTACCCGTATTTGTATTTTTAACGCTAATATATATAGAATATTAGTTTTAAGAGAATATATAATTTTAAAGTCATTATACATTGTTCTTAACTTTTAATATATATCTTAATTCTACTTTATAACAGAATATGAATTTAAATTTATTAATTAAATTATGTTTTTCTTATTGTTTAATTAAGATATTAGTAAATTTTCCTCTTTAACTTATGCATGGGAGAAATAATGTCTGGCATTTTAATTAAAACTTCAAAATCTTTAAAATAAAAAATATTTTTTATTTATTCCTCAAAAAAATATTTTTTATTTGAGGTTTTGAGTCTTTTTTTATTAATAAAAAGACTAAAACCTATTGTTAGTTTGCATACTTATATACACAGTTTATGCATGATTTCCAGTAAAATTATATATGATATTTCAATTTTGTCTTCAGTATTATATTTTGCATCTTCGTAAATTAAACTAATTTGGCCAAAAAAATAATAAAAGAATTTAATTTACTTTTCCAAAAATTTATTTTATTTTCTAGAAATAAGAGTTTATTTTCCTGTGTCTATAGTTTTTTCAACACTAACGTTTTATTTGATTATTGTAGAACAATAAAAGGAAATAAACACAGTTTTATCCTTTAAATTCTCATTTACATGATAAATTCAGCACAAAAAGTATTAAATACACAACTCTAATTACTAAAACGAATATATTGATTTATTATTTTGTTAAATAATCAATTTGAATCAGAATAAAATAAATTTAGTTAAAATATTTCCGTCTTCATAAATAATAAATTCCATTTATCATTAATACTTTCAAGCTTCTAGTTGAGAGATTGCTACTTTTTTATGCGATATATGTAAATTTCTTAACTATATATTTGATTCAGCTATTCAGGTATTACTAACAACTAAAGGTGCATCAGAATAGAAGACAAATAACTGAATAACATTCATTTATGTGATTAACACATATATTGTATTAAAAGTTTCATTCGGTTTTTGGAAGTTCGGAAAAATAATTCCTGAGAAAACAGTCATAAAGTATTCTGTGTTAAAGAAAAATAAATAATTTTCATCAGTTTTGTTGATAAATAAAATTTAATGTATAAATTAAAGAATGTATCTCTTTAATTGTCATAATATTTTACAATACTATATTTACTAATATGTTTTTTAAATTATGCAAATGTGGTACAATTCTGTATTTATATTAATTGAAAATCTTTACTTATCATGGTTATATTATATCATGGTCAATCGCTTTAAAATTATAAGCCCGACTTTTCCAAATGCCAAGTCAACAGAAAAAATATCTAAGTAAAGTTTTATTTTAACATGTTATGTATTAAGAAAAGTCAAAATAAAACAAAGAATATGCGGCCATGTACAGGCATGTTGAAATATAAGAGGTCTGTAAATCCAGTAAAACTAAGTAAGGCAATATTTACTTAGATTTACTGGATTTACTGTTATTATTTACTGGATTTAGGATCTAGATTGATTTACAGATTTATGTTATGTATTAAGAAAAGTCAAAATAAAACAAAGAATATATCACAATGTACAATCATGCTGAAATATATTAGAGATCTGTAAATCCATCTAGATTCTAATGGAACCAAGATATAATATCTATTATACAAAATGCCGGAAATGAAAATAAGAGTTGATGGACATATATCCAATGACAATACACATTGTTATACCTAAAGATGAACTAATTGGACGATGAAGAATATAAGTTATATGTATATGTGCGTGTGTGTTCTCTTCTCTGTATTCTCCAAGATATATCCAAGCAAGTTTGCATATAATTATACAATGTATAGAAGCGTAATTCATCTGAAAAGATAAAAACCAATTTGACATCCAAAATCATCAATGATTACATTGTTAAAGACAATCTTATCTATTAACAAGTATCAATAGTAACTAAGCCTGATCATTAGCTTATTAGTGTATAGAACGAATAGGAGCTATTCTTGTTGAAACGTTTTTAACTATCTCTAAGAATGCTTGCACAAATTTTTAAATCTAACTAATCACATCTTAATCTTCATAGATATTAAGGATGTGAAACCAGAGATATATCTGATGTCTTTCTCTGTGATTATCATGAATTAATTTCATCTATATTCTACTTAGATTCGTAAGATTTAAACTAATCCAAAGAGAAATGTTCAGTAGGATAAACGTTAAAATGTTATGGAAAATTTCTGTCGGGGAAATTGATTGTTGAATATTAAGATATCCAAATACAATATAGATTCCAAGCCACTTCATCCTTTGCACAAATGCTTTTAAAAGCTTATTTTACAATCAGAAATACTGAGTTTTTACAAACATGCCATGCCGCTTTCTTGGCGTAGTAGTTTTATTGTCAGAAGTAATCTCTCTTACATAGTATCATCAACATATATAAAACTATATGATTTTAAATACAATTAACATGTGTATTTAATAAAAACACCAGTTGTGCCACAAATTTAAAAAGTACAAATTAGTAATGATTAAAAATCTGGGTTATTTTTAGTTGCTATGATTAAATTTAACTAACTTTTTGGACTCATAGTTTGTATTTAAATACTTAATGTTTTCTAAAAATTTATGAAATTCTAAAAAGACTTTTGCCTTGTAAGATCAATTATATGAAATTTTTTGCATGTAAAACTATATCGGTATTCATTAAAGAAATATTGTAAAAAGCAAAAGTTATATTGCAACATTCCAATTTTTTTACATTATAAGAAAAATATGTTATTCTTTTTGTCTTATAAATAATCAGAAATTAATATTTTCCTTTTCTAAATATTTTCTACACTTCCTTTTTATCTAAAAGCATTTTGAAGCTGTCTAGACATATTTTCATCAATAATTTTTATTCCTAAGAAATATTGCTCCTTTAATTTTTAGCTTCTTTGAGAAATTTCCTTTCCCTTCATTTTTTACATTAAAATATTTTATCCTGAATTCAAAACTTGGAATTTCAATTGAATTAGGACCACCATCAAATAAAATAATCATTTCGTTTTTAAACAATAAATCACCTGTATTTCCTTTAAAGAACACTAGAAAGGAAATAAGATCATTGTTATTTCAATTTAAAATACAAAATATTAAATATTTAATTTGCAATGTAATAATATCTTTCTACTTTTGAATCTATTTCTTGTACGTAAAACGCTCATAATGCCATTTGCACAACCATGTTCTTAATGCAAAATGAGAGATTGATATCACACATTTTTGCTATATACAAATATATATACTATCGATAAGGCTTTTAAAACAAACAGTAGTAGCCTGACAACTACAAAAGGCCGATTAGTTCTCCAGAAATATTCTGTTCATTTTTAGGATAAAATTTTTATACCTGAAATGAATTTTAATAATATAATTGCGATCATTATTTATGGCTTTTCTTGACAGCGTAATAGCAATTTGTATATCCCCTATTTTTTAAATGTCTAGAGGCCAAACACAGAACCAGTGCTTGTTTGATATCTTCTCCATTCTTGAATACTTTTCCCTGGAAAAAATTTGTAAGGACTGAAACAAATTATAATCGGAAGCTGCTAGGTCTGAGGTGTATGGTAGATGCAACTGAACTTTCCATCTTAGCTCTGCGACTTTCTGACGTGCTTTCAAAGAAGCATGTGGCCAGAGATTGTCATAAAGCTGTATGACGTTCTTCTATTGAACATCGCCAGCCTCTCTTCTTGGAGTACTGTTTTTAGTTGACAGAGCCTCTCCTTTCGACAGTTGACAGTCCTAATTTAGCCTTTCGTTTGGTTTCAACAGCTCAAATTTATTGGTCCTTGAATGTCCTATCATATACATAACATTCTTTTGTTCAAACTCAACTCCTGTTTAGAGGTGGAAGGAGCAGGTTTTAGGGGTTTACAATATGACCTTTTAATTTTGATGTTTTCACAGATAATGCACTTTTCATCTTTATAATCAGATCCAAGAATGATCTGTTTTTTACGCGTGTATGCAAAGATGTGCATAGGATGATTTGATCATTCAAATTTTTCTCTCTTAACTTACATGTCTTCTATCTCGAATACATCCACACAAACCCTTGTTTTCTAATATGATCCGAAATGGTTTTTTGAGCAGAATAATCAAGTCTTCCATAATCTCCGATACTTTCTGAAACTGATATAGATCAGAGAACTTTTCGGTAGATCTTATAAATAAAGCAATCTGATGAAACAAAATTAATAGATAAATAATTACTAAGATTATAATTTTATAATTTCATACAACTTTTAACATTTATTAATAAGAAAAATAATATAAGGGAATTGAATTTTGTAGAAACATTTTCTTGCAATATCTATTTCCAATTAAACTTATTAGTTTTCATTCTAATTTCATTTTTGCACATGAATTTTTATTCAACCTGAATTTTAAATGTTAATTTAATCAAATGTGATTCAAACATTTATAACAACACAGTAGCATTTTATTTTGTTATACATATAATATCATATAAGAATTATTTTTTTAATGCAAACAAATATTTGCTTTTTTAAGATACATTTTTAAATTTTTGACTGTGCAAAACACATAGCTCTTATTTAAACTAATATATGGACTCCTAATACCAGTAAAATATACAAAATAATTTTAGAAATACCATATACCAAATTAGAATAGGTAAAAACATTTATTTTACAAAGACTTTCTAACTAAATTGATTGTTGTTTATTCTCTGCAATCACTTTTTGTTCACTAATTTTAATTCAACCAAGATATACAAGTTGAAATGAACATCGAATCAAGCTGCATTACAATTCTGCTCGCACATTAGAAATCAACTTCACGAGCAGTTCAAATTGAATGATAAAACAGTTATGATGGCTTTTGATTTGTAAACAATTCAAGTTGCTCGTTTTCGCAGTATATAAACCAAAGCATTAGTTGAATAATTAGTTCTGTAACATTTCTACAATTTATAGATGAGAGATTGATGAGGAATATTTGGCTATTAGTTTCACAGCTCGTTCTATACTAACATCGAATGTCGATATTCGAATCAGCTTAAAATCGAAAATTCCGGTTGTGAATTAGATTTATCATTAATATTACATAACACTCACATAATACTAAACCATTAATTTTAAATTATATAGTGTGAAATATCATTAAAATACCATATTTTGTAATATTTGCTTTAAATTAATACATTTTTAAATCTTCATGTCAATTGTCAATTTGGAAAAAGTAAATCCCAGCAACTAAATTTTTGCTTAACTATTAATAAATCCACTTCAAATCACTAAATTAATTTAATATGATGTAATTATTTACTATAGTATAATGGAATTTGCAGAATAATATATTATTACAATAAGCTAATTTTTAAATACGAACTGATAATTTCATGGTATTTTCCAAAATACATTTATAAATTAAAAATTAAACAGCTCTAATATTTAAAAAATATATAGTTTTTTATAACAACAGCAAAATATAAAAATTAAATATAAAGACGCCAAATAAGTATAGAAATTCGCTTAAAAAAGGTGCCATTTTCTTACCATTAACATATAGGTCTCAGTAAATTTTGTAAATATTATCAAGATATTATTCATTATTTGTTCCTTGGACAAGATTTGTTCTTTGTACAATTAGCTCTCAATAAATATTGTAAATATTATCAAGATATAATTATTATTATTCATTACTTCTTCCTTGGATAACATGGTTTTGTACTTTATAAAACTGCATAAAGTTCAATGTTTTCCGCTTTCTCAGATTTCGCTCGTTTAATTTGCTTTTACTGAATTGTTTGCTACCAATAGTTCGAGATCTTAAATATAAGCATAGATATATTCACAATTTAAAAGCTGCACAAATTTCAATAATTACGTTGCGTTACCGTTTTCTGAAATTTCGCTCGTTTAGTTTGCTTTTTGCTGAATTGTCTGCTGCAAAAAGTTCAAGAAATTGTCACAAACAGTTGTGGATTAGGCTGTATACTTTCATAACATGAATTATTTAATTTAGAAGAATATTAAAGATATAAAACAAATCAATGTGATTCAATTATTTCAATTTTAAAAGCATAGAGATTTTTTTTCAGTCAATATATTGATATTAACTTAAATAATGCCGCCCAAGCTGTCTAGTGGTTAGCGTACATGACTACAGATGGGTGGGGCCTGGGTTCGAATCCTGGTTCGGGCATGAATGTACTTTCTCTCTTTCTTGTCTTTGTCCTGTGTGTGTGTGTGTGTGTGTGTGTGTGTGTGTGTGTGTGTGTGTGTGTGTGTGTGTGTGTGTGTGTGTGTGTGTGTGTGTGTGTGTGAATGGTTGCCTACCCTATAAACGTGTACCTATGGCATGTGTGTACTGAGGAAGTTGGACTCCACACCAAATATGGTTCAGTTGGAAAAGTGGAGCAGCGCACCCCATATTGCCAGCCTGGCTGGCACACGACAACAACAACTTAAATAATAATTAATTGCCTAATATATAAATGCGCTCATAATAACTATTTAAAAAAAATAGGGTTTAACTAAAACATTTAATCTGAAATAATATTGAGAAAAATATGTTATTAAAAATAGTTAAAGAAAAAAAACAATGACAACAAGAATTATAAATATCTCAAACCATATTTTCTCAATCATTACAACTTCCATTTTTAATACATACCCTGCATTTTCATGCGAATAAATTTTTTGAATAACAAATAATCTCTCTAATGGTGTAAAAACGACTTGCGACAAACATTTTGTAAAACACAGCCTTAAGGTATAGCGACAGAATAAGGATAAAACAAATTGTATAAGTCCAAAATATTTAAGGAGAAGATAAAAAATATGATGTAAACTCAGAAGCATTATGTTACTTATAAATCTATGATCAAATAAACTATTTTATCCTACATATCTTGGACAACATTTGATATCGAATCTCAATAATTGAAAGCAAAAAAAAATTGAAATCTAAATACTTTAAAAATATGTACTTTTGCAATTATCTCCTTTTCCCCATGACGCACATTAAATAAATTGCTTATAGGTATTTTCTTATTTATGGACTATAAAAACAAGGCATCAAAGACTTTTATTACATATAGTACAAAATTCCTAGAGAACATAAGATCGTTTTCCCTAGGGAGCAGTACTGCTCTTTTTGTTTTGAACTCCAATACATTTTACATGATCTTAATTTTAAAAAGAATTTTTCTTTCCTAGAAATGTTTTTGTTAATTTTAAAAGAAAATTTTAAAATATAAATAAAAAACATTTCTGACAAAAGAAATAAAATATTGATATCTTAATGATAAATAAGTGTAATTAAATAGCGAAGAAATTCCATTCAAACTGTGTGATTTGTTTTGTTTTTTGAATATACAAAAAATAAACTTGCATTTGTTTTTTTATACATTTTAAAGAATAATAAAGATTTTTCCGAATTGTTTCCGTTTAGTTAATATTTTTTTTATTTTAGAAATTTGATCATGCATTTAACGTTTTTGTTATAAGATGGTACTTTCTATAACAAGTAAATTTGACGTTTATATTCATGGGGTATTCTTATTATTAAAATGCCTCTATCATAGCTTTAAATATTTAGTTGTATTATTTTATTTACATTTTTGTGTAAGAATCACACGTTTCTTGTTTAATTGCATTTATTTCTAGCAGTCTACTCCGGCGAACTAAAGTCTTAAAATACAATCAAATATTGCCTGGTTTTCGATCTTTCTCAAAGAACAAAATAGTTACTAAAGTTAGTGAACTACTCTTCAAATAAATATAAGTAAGGATACCTAAATTTTGGATTCAATGGTTTTTAAAAAAATAGTTATTATTTTTCTTGGTGTATTTGTAATTTATGCACGTTTCGTTATTTTGTGCAAATGATTCTTCATAATTAAAATGTTTCAAAGAATTTCTGTTACCGTTCGATTTACTGTTATAATAACACCCACCCAGACCAATAACAATTATTACGGGTAGTATATAATCTTGTGTATATTCTATCTGCTCTATTTCATGCATATTCCTATATATTTCCCAGTATAAGAGATAAATATATATCGATGCGTATAAGACCATTGCTTCCACGAAATGTTTCTGACATTATTAATAAAACTATACTTTAAAACGTTAATGTGGTAACGTGTTACAAAATCAACATTTGCTCTGATTTGCTTTTTAATGTAACTTATTTAGAGAATGCTGCTTCTTCGCACTAAAAATTTGTAATAAATACATGGGAATTTTTTTTAAAATTGCTTCGAAATTATTTTACATAAGCAATTAAAAAAAGAAGTCAAAGATGATGACCACTTCACTCCCTAAAAATTTATATGGTAATTACTTTCTAAATGGATAAAAATACAATAATTACTATTTGGATTTTATTATTACTCTCTTAGTATTTGGATAAATATACAATAGCACTTAATGTTTCACAATAACACTTCATACTTAATCCTTGAAAATAATTTCGACTTATTCTGTACACATAAATTCTATATTAAATAACAATTCCGTTTATGCCCTGAAATACAGAGAGACAAAAATTGACAATCATACTCAACTAATCCTAATGAAACTTTTATTTAAAAATACAGTCTGTGATTTCTAAAAATGAGTTTTCATCTAAAATAGTTCTTAAAAATGTTTAACTCTTGAGAGTTAAGATTGACATGAATTTTAAACGGTTTTTTAAGGAGTAATAGTTGATCAAAAGAAAAAGAAATATCAAAATATTAATATTTTAAAATTTCTCCCTTCTCTTTAATTAATTTTAAGGCAATAATCATTTTCTTATTCAGTATTTTTCAAAAAAAATATTTCATAATAGGAATAAGTATATTAGAAAGCTATTTTCGAAATTTTATTCTCCAATATTTTTGTAATACTTATTTTTGGCAATGTATATAATTTAATTAAAACAATAAAAAAAATAACTGCGAAATTCAAAAATGGTTTCATTAGTTTTAAATTACATTAAAAGTAGATATTAATCTGGTATTAATATTAAGAATTGGGAAACGAAATTAGAATTTGCACATTACAAAAAAATGAATTCTCAAAATACAAAAGAGTTCAATGTCATAAATATAAAACTTTAAATAATATATAAAAGGTATAAATAATATATAATAATATATAAAATAAAAAAAATTAATAAAACGAAAGATAAATAAAACGTATCCTTTCAAATTTCTAAATTCCTAGATAGTTTTTCAAAAAATCATGAAAATTATATGCATTAAAATTATAATCTCAATTATTTTTAATTAAATCTCATAAATAAAATATATATATTTATTTTATTGTAATAATAACATCTTTGGTATTAATTTTTTTTCACTAAACAGAAAATAAAAATATCTATTTTCCAGTAACTATTTTGACAGGAAAACTGAGATTGAGAATACAACTAATTATTAAGTTTATGAAAGCTTGTTATAGAGATTTAATATTAAGTGAAATTCTATTGTCATAAAGTATAGTTATTAGAGAACAATAATATAAAATGCAATACAAATTAACACTTTAAAAGCAAAGGCATTTTTAAATTAAAAGAATTTAATATCTGCATTTAATGCCTAAATTAAAATATATAGAATTTTTTGCATCCTTTTTCCATGTTCTCTATCAAATCATCATGCATACATGATCTAAGATCCTGTATGAATTCCGAAAGATCCACTTTTCAATGAATATTTCTTTTTAATTCAACTAGAATAAATGTATATAAACTTTACTCCCAAGTCCTCAAAAATATTAATGGATGTAAAATTAAATCGAAATTAGATTTTATACATTTTTTTCACAGATGTCATTTATTCAAGCATGCAAAATTTTAAAGGCAATGGAGTTAATTCATGAGACATTCTTCAGTAGTTTGCATATGAAGTCCTGTATGAATACATGTAATCTTTTTAGATATTCAGTTCCATATAACTAACATGAGTTTGAAATATTAATATAGATTACAATAAAATTAGTAAAAATTAAAACTTTTTGCTAATTTTAAGTAATCAATTATTTTATTCAGGGAATTAAGTTTACTAATTTTGTTTGATTTATTTTTTTATTCAGTGATTTTTTTATTGAAAAACATACATATCCTGGACCATTAGTGAGAAAATACACTTGTTTACACCACGTTTAGTATCCACCCGTACAGTACAATGACTTTTTAAATACAATGGATTATCAGCACGGCTGCCATTACTTCGTTTCCTTGACCATACTGTATAAAGAAAGACGGTCACTCTGCTGCGTATGAACTCCGAATCTGCATGAAAAAATCTAACGCCAGTATACGCATCAACAGACTGCTATAAGAAGGGCCACCACGTTGTGTCAATCTATATCATACAGAAAGAACTTCATTTGATCTGATTGCATGGACGACCATTGAATACACGACACGCAAAGTTTCTCTAGTTTAGATATTTCGTAATTTGAACATAGATTAGAACTTTCTGACATCATAATTGTCAGACCCTATATTCAATGTCTCCGAAATGCCATTTTTCAACAAGATAATGAAAGACCAAATGTTGTAAATCATGTTCTGACATTTCTCGAAACCGAGGATTTTTATTGTTGTCCATGCTAGCATGTCTCCAGACCTTTCAACGATTGAAATGTTGTGGTCTTGGATTACTGAGAGAATGGCTAATCACTTTTTTAACGACCATTGTTTATAAATAGTAATATGACTTATAGCCACATGGAATGAGTTAACCATTGTGGTAATTCAAATGCAATTCGATGTCATGCCTAAACTGGTAAGCGGCAACACATCAGCCAAAGCGACAACTATATCGCCTAATTAATACTCCTTTAAATCTCCATATAGTACATTTAAACATTTTGTCTTCATGACATATTGCTTACATATAATAAGTATCATTTTCTTTACTTGCTCTCCTTTATGGGGTTGCTGTTTTAATAACCAGTAGTATATTAAAATCAAGACAAGATGTTGTCCAATACTTTTTCTCAAAATAACTTTTCTCCCAAATAAGAACAGATTTATATTTCTTATAAATAAAAGTAACTAAAATGAGTAAAAACAATTTCTTATACTTAAAATAACATTCTAAAATCAATCTTATTTATTGTTAAGACTATTCTTTACTATCCCTATTTGGTAGCAGAAAATATTTTTATGTACATAATTCAAGTTTAACGCTAATTAAGATTTTAACCAAAAAATGAGAAACTTGCTATTCTAAAAGGAAAGATTTCAAAAATAGATTTTTATATATTTCAGAATATAATAATACAAATCTAAATTTAGATTAAAGGGTAAAATGTGAATAAATTTTTAAGGGTAAAATGTACGTATTACTTTCTTTGAAATTGCTGAAAAACGTTTAAAAAAATTTTTATCATACAATTCAATACAAATAAAAATAATGGCACTTTTAAGAGCATAGTGCATGAGTGTGTGGATGCATGCGTTTCCTTGGTACATGAATTAATATTACATTCAGTATATTAAAATAATTAATGAAATTTAATATCAAAGAGATGGACAGCATAAAAATTAAAAGAAATAAAATAATAAAAATGTTTAACTTTTCAAATTACTTAAAAAACATATTATTCTTTATCTATTAAAATTATTTCACCCCTTTAAATGTTACAAATATAGAATGTAAAATAATTCAATATTGGCAAACAAAATACTTAATACTAATTCATTTTTGTTTCAAACCTACTTCATGCTTGGTTACAAGTCTATTCAGTATACATAATTTAAATCTGAAGCAAAGTATAAAAAATTAAAAATTGTTCACTGATTTTTAAAAAAATAAGGATTTATCTTACCAAAGTTTTTTTTTTCTTAAAAAAAAAATCTTTTTCGTACTTAACGAACAAAAAATAATCCTATGCGCAAAATAAAATAACATTTCTTTTCTCTTGCGTAATATGCTGTAAACTTCCATGCTTTCTTCAAAAAATAAAGCTTTAGTTAAAATAGTTATAGTTATAAAAAATATAGTTTTAGTTGTAAAAAACTATCAAAAAAATTTGTTTAGACAATATTATACTTAAATAATTTCAAACAAGAATGAAAAAATTGAATTTACAAAGTTCTTTTACATTTTAAAATTCTAATAAAAAATTACAAATAATTTTAATCTAGCATTTAATTATTTTGCTTTTATTAACTACAAAATATAGCAATACATTTTTCCATTAAATATTTTCCTTGTATTCAATATAATATGAAATTTAACCTAGCATTTAATTCATTTGCTTTTATTATTTACAAAGTATAGCAATAAATTTTTTCATTGAATTTTCTTTGTATACAATATAATATGAAACATTAATTTTTATAATCAAACTTATGTAACTAAATTTTTAAGATCTACATTTTTATGTATAAAATGTAAAAAAACTCTTATAAATACATTTTTGCTACAAAACTAATCATAATTCGCTATTCCCGTCTTGTAATTAATTATTAATCACATTATCAATTGAATACTACTATAATGTAAATTTTTCCTTTAACAGATTTTAAAATAGATGCGAGATTATGTATATGTAATGGATTAACAAAGGGAAAACAATAATAAATTTTTGATTCACTCTTTTTTTGTAGTAATAAATATTTTATATTGGTAAATATTAAAAAATAAATATTGTAATTTAATATTTTATAATCCTATTCATATTTATTTCATGAAGATTTCTACAAAAAGCACTAAAGAATACTTATTTAAACACTTCTGTATACTGTTTGCTTAGAAACAAATAATGATTTCGTTATCTGCACACTCCAGATAAAAGTAGCACAAATGAAGTAAAAATAAATATCAAAAATAATTGCGTATTAAGCAATAGAGGGATGTGTGTGGCTGTAATTTTATATACACTATGAACTTGTTCATATTTTCGAGAGTCATATGTTTTAGTCTAGACCAGTGTTGAATAATGAAAGACTGATGCTATGTAACTACTACTTTCTAAATGCATGTTTTTGAAAAGAGTGCTTAAGAAATTTCCAATTTATTTCCTATTGATATGTAAGTACAAGCCATTTGTTATAAAATCATCAATGGCATGCATTACATCATCAATGACATGCTGACATCAATGACATGCAAATCATCAATGACATGGTTAATCCACATCACATTATTAATAAATTCACTATAAAATAAAAAGTTGATTATTGATAAAAAAGGCATAGAAAAATTAATTTGTTGTTGTTACTTATGCCAAATGTCATAAGTAACAACAACAAGGTGAATGAAGTCAAAAAGAGCATATTCCGTTTTCGAACAAAGCACCCCCTCACGAAGGTGAAATGGCGAATTTCATGCATAGAAGTTTGAAATACATAGAATAGTTTGAAATACATATATACATACATAGCGATAAAGGAATATTATTTATTGACGATATTATTTCAAATTTTTTTTAAATTGTGGAAAGCACTTCTTCCGCTTTGCAGAAAGTTTCTTTTATCAATTTTCCATCTTCCAAAGTTTTTTTTTTTCGCTCCAACTAAACTTTCGTAATTTTAAACGACGCCAATATTATTGCTTTAGCTTTGGTGCCTGGTCTCGTAAATAACGATTACTGTAAATGTAAATTCGACTTTAATTCATGCACTTTAACTTTTAGAAGTTCACTATCGATTGGAAAGTCTGTTGCGTATTTTGATTTTATTTCTAATAGCGGGCACCCTTGAGCAAGTAAGCCACTTCTGCTATAAGGGATATAAAAATTCTTGCTTTAATGTGTCCATCTTGTGCACATTAAGTGAACACATTTTTTATAGAAATATTATCTCCAGAATATTTAATTATATTCTGTTAGTTAACAAACAGTATTAGTTAGCATATTAGTTAGCAAAAAATTATATTAGTTAGCAAACAGAAAACATATCGAAATGTGGATTTTCTTGGTTAACTTTCCAATTTTGCGTAAAAAATATGATGTGGAATTCAATAGCATAACAAATTAGTAAACTAGAGTAACGGCTATGTTACGTTATTAGAAATTAGTAGTTCAGTAGGTGTTAAGTTATCTTAAAAACTTTAAACAAGACATCAAGATGTTTTAATAAAAACTGTTAATTAAAAGTACATGTCACTTGATTGATTATGCACTCTATTACAAATTCAAATATTAGTGGCTTTGAAGCTGATAAAAAAAATAAACTTTTTAATCTCTACAGATTACTATGTGATCGATGTCAGATGTTCCAATTAGTGATGACGTCAGATGTTCCAATTGGTGATGAAGTCAGATGTTCCAATTGGATCCAATTGGTGATCTCAATAGATTACTATTCTCTTCATAAAATCTTTTCATTAGCAATAATCATATTCTTTTCTGTTGCTTGGCTATGCCTTACAGGATAAACAATTATTTTTGAAAGTAATCCATAATCGCTTTTGGCAACAGTTTTTGCTCCTTAAATCTGAAAACCGTACTCAAAATACACATTTTATTTTACGGGGTACACTGAAATGTCAAACATAAATCTTACAAAAAAACAATACAAACATTGTAAAAGAACTGTCCAATCTCATTTTGTATATTGTCACAGCAAAGGTTGCT
The DNA here is from genome assembly GCA_026290005.1 of Latrodectus geometricus. NCBI lineage: Eukaryota > Metazoa > Arthropoda > Arachnida > Araneae > Theridiidae > Latrodectus > Latrodectus geometricus. The sequence goes on from JAPDSC010060066.1 coordinate 110,049, forward strand.
ACAACCACCCATAATTTTTGTTTTTAGTACTTCACACAATTCTTTATTTTATAGGTTTCGGCGCAGTCAACCAATAATTACATTCTCAATGACCGCAATCAATGAGATTAATTAACAATTAAAATGATTATTTAAGTAAAAATACTTAAAACAAATTTAGTAGTTTCAATATTAGTAAAATATTATATAAAATTACAAATTATAATTAAACTGGTATTTCAAAAAAATAGGAAAATAGAAGATTTTAAGTATAGTAAAATATAATTAATCTCTTCAAAAAGAAAATTTTAAAAATATACTTACAAATTGTGATATAGCTATACCATTATTATATAAAACAATTTTTTCACAATCTATACCTTAACAATTTTAAATAAAATTTATCGATACCATTATAATTATAAATGATGGAAAATTTATTACAACCATTATATTAATAAATAATGGAATATTGTTCACTTTTATTTAAAAATAAATATTTTTTAAAAATGAATTACTTTCTCATATAAACACATATTTATGTCTCTTTAGTACTTTATACTCTTAGTAATTTTATATTCTTGAAGCTTTGTAATTATAGTAAAATTTATGTTTTAAAAATAAATATATATGGTCTAAGGAGTGCATATTGAGTAAACAATATTTTAGAAAGCATAAGAGTTGGTTTATTATCTTTTTTATTAGAACTATTTCCATATATTTACATTATGTGATAAAAAAGTAATAACTAAACTCTTTTAGGCATGTAATCAAAATATATAAAATAAAATTCTCTCAAGATTCAATGCTTATCGTAACGGAAAACAGATCCTATGAAAAATAAAGAAACTCCTTAATTTTTACAGTTTTAGTATATCTTTGCTATTATTTAAAAATATTCCTTTAAAAATATTGTTAAACTTTCATTTTTTACATAATAAATTTTTAAAAAATGTCAAATTCTTTTCCCTTGTTTTAAATATAACTGAAATTTTACAAATTATTAATTAGTGTCAAGCTCATTTAGAGAATTTTTCAATACGTCAGCGTTATCATATTTTTTTTTTATTTTACTTCTACACTCAAATAAACTTGTTTTTATTTTAAGTATAATCAGAAAATTATATTGTTAAATTAATTTGAAAATTATGTAATACATTTATTACATAATTTTTTGTTTTCTAAATTTTAAAAATTATCTAAGCATTTTTATTTAAATCTATTTTAATGTACTGTTTTCTAGTTTATTTTAAAGAATTTCACCGAAGATAAGTCAAAATACAACATAAATATTATAATTGCTATTATTTTCTAATTATTTCTCATTCCTTGTTTTGCATGTAAAAATTGAAAATTAGGAACTGCATAAAATGGCAGAATAAGCTCTCGTATTTAAAATTAATAAATAAATAAAAACTCAAAATTGGCAAATAAATCATCCTAAAATTACTGAAATTAAATGACAATGTCTGTATGCCTAAACTGAAGTTTTCAAATATTAAAATTTAATGTAATATGAAACTCAGTTTTAAATAATTCCACTCAAATGTAATTTATAATCTCTTAATATAATTTAATAGATATGTAAATCATCAGATAGTATTATCATATATTCATTGTATAAATATTAAATACACTAAAACAGTGATTTATACTGTTAAAAGCTTAAATAGCAGTGTTTAGGTTGTTGAATATTATGAATTTGTGAGAAAGCATTATACTGAAAAAAAATTTAATATGAAATTATTTAGTTAAATGAGCTTATTTCAGAATTTAAATTTAGTTCATACAAATAGCTAAATACATTTTAGTAAAAAAAAACATATTTTTTAAATAATATTTTTATATTTGTCAGTTTATTAATACTATAGTTTTTTCATAGCTTTACAATTCTTTTCATTATTTGAAAATGAAGCCTTTTTCTATAATTTTATGTGAAAATTACTAATAATAACATTAGTTTATTTCAATATATATATATATATATATATATATATATATATATATATATATATATATATATATATATAAAATAAATAAGAGTTGCTTAAACATAATTAATGAGAAAATTTATTTTTCAGCATTGTAGTATGAAGAAATTCCCAATAGTGAATATAAAAGCACACATTTCTAATTAAATAGATTAAACAAGTCTTCATTAAGTCTTAAAGGAAATAAGTTGCAATCAACTATTTAACAAACAAATTTATAACAAACAAATTCAATATCATTTATTTTAACGTTCTCCGCAACAATTGTTAATCAATGTTTTATATTCCATTATAAATTAAAATATAATATGTAAAATAAATTTCTTTATAGTGCATAAAATTTTATATATTATATTAAATTTAATAAAATATAGCAATAATAATACTTTCACAAGGGAAATAAAAATTCAAAAACAAGTCGAAATTATTTTGAAATTAAAATCACTACACAAAAACTAAATATTCTTGAATATTCCGACTTAGAATCGAAAATCCTCTTTCAATTTTCCTGTTTCAAATCATGTATGAAAAGAAATTCAACTGCATTTTTCACTCCATTTAATGCAGATGTTGAAAGACTTTCTTCAATATGCAAATGGATCTATTTTGAAATATGATATGTTACGCATATTAGGTTAAGCTTTTCAACACATTTATGCAGGAAATGCATTACGATTTAAGTAAGTGGCTTAGAAAAAAACATTCACATGCCAAATTGTGGCAATCCCTATATTTTTTCACGATTTATCGCCAAGATTTAAACTTTTTTAATCTAAAAGCATTACATTAAATTAGATAGAATTTTTAGTTGTTTATATAGATAGATAGAATTTTCCCCTATATATTTGTTATACACATTAAAAAATTCTGTCATGGAAACTAAAATACAAATAATGTTGTAAAATTAACATATAAAACATAGTTATATAAAAATTATTTAAATGAATTAAAAGAAGCAATATCAAATGCGTTTCAGGATATAAAAAGAATACGTGAAATTTGGATTAAATTACAAATTAAGTTTTCCAAATTAAAATATTTCCACAAAAATATTTGTATAATCATATTGACATTTAAAATCACATTGTTTGATTAAAAAATGTACCTTCATTTCGTTTCGACAGATTCATATTAATATTTAGAAATTCTGTTGCATTTATAAATATTATTTTTTCTCAAATATAAAATAACAGCTATGTTTAAAAGGATAAAATGAATAAATTAAATAACGATAATTTATATTTTAGTTAATTACAATGGAAATCTTAGGTGAAGGAAATATTTTCACCAAAATTATCTCATTAGAGATAATTATTTAACAATATTTTTATTTTCCTAGTTGTGTATTGCCATAAAATTGTTCATAAATACTGATAAAGGAAAATAATTTTTAAGATTTATTTTAAAATCATAAATGTTGCGTTTATATAGGAAAACTAATTATATAAACAATAAAGGCTATAAAAATAATTTTTACTTAATTTAAAATTTACATTTATACATGTTATTTCAAATTCAGATTTAAACATTGTGCACTAAAATATTAAACTTGCATTTAGTATGTTACATTGAGTACTATGTAGCATCTAAATGCAAGTTTAATATTTTAGTGC
>JAPDSC010060066.1:113731-128782 GCA_026290005.1 Latrodectus geometricus
TATATATATATATATATATATATATATATATATATATATATGCTAGTGCTGCTACGACGAGCATCATTAGTAAATTGCAACATTAACATAAAAAATACCTGAATGGTATCCAATACATCAAAATTGTACATAGTTGGCTCTTACAGTATAGGAATGATTGCCAGGCAAAATTCGTCCTCATGGCTTTCGCCTTTATATAAAAAAAACTGTAAAATGTGTGGCTACCGAATTTCTTTTGTGTTTCATTATATTTTTAACACTCTGTAAATCACAAATGAATGGATTTATAAGAAAAACAACCAAAGATTTTTTACTGCATAATGTTATTTTTTCAGCGAGCATAAACATTAAATTGTTTGATCCATACTTTATGAAATATCGATCAATGCACCCATCAACCAAAAAATATTGGATTTCTTTTTACCCAATTTAATACAGATATTATGTCTTTATTTTAAACAAAACAAAATCTAGAGATTAATTTGAAACATTTGAGAAATCTAGAACACATAATTTCTATATAATAATTTGACTTCACAAAAATCATTAATTAATAATGTTTTTATTAATTTCCATTGAATAAAAAGAAACTTGCCATAGGCATAAAATAAATTTTTTTATGTCATCAATTTTAGAGATACGTATAAATATTTTCACATAAATCTGAAAAAATGAATTTTTTACTTTTCCATTTCTATCAAAAATATCATTTCTTCTATTCTAATTACAATTTCTTAGAATGTAGTAATCATATTCTCTCAGAAAAAATGCAAAGAAACTATCACTTTTTGTAATTAATTTTAGACCTCAAATAATTTTACGTTTCTGTTTCTATGGTATAATTTTACCTGTATCATTTTTTCAAAAATCATCTTTATAGCTTTCAAAATAATGGTACAGTTTATTGATTAAATTCTATTGTGTGTGTATTACCTCTCATAATTCCCACGATAATTAGTGCAAATAATTTTACTATGATTATATCAAATTATTTATTTAAAATATTTTCGCAAAGATTAAAACTGCATTTTATAACTTGAATTATAAAAGAAAAAAAAGATAAGCAATGCAAATCGTCTAAAATCAATATTTCTTTCTTCCTTTTATTTGGTAAAACATTTTAACTTCTTTTATAAAAATCTTAAGTATGTGGAATATAGCACTTTAACTAAATAAGAGAAATACATCCTTCTTACTTAATTTCTTTTCTTTAATGTATCTTACTTTCCATCAAGTATTGAATCATTAAAACTAAAAAATGAAAACAACTCGAGGTGAAAACAAAGACTAATTAAACTATTTATAATTTCTATTAATCAAATAACTGCTGTAAAATATTATACATTTTTAACATTTTAATCATCTTACAATTCATTTCAAACAACAGAAAAGCTCAAAATATAACTTAATACTTATAAAATAAAAATGTAATACTAAAGGACTTATCATTCGTTCTCTATAATTGTTAATGATGGTATATTTCAAAAATAGACCTCATTAGTTCTAAGTTATTTAACATAATTTTATTGTTCAACAAAAATGATTTATTTAATGAAGAATAATATGATGATCATCATATGTAAAATAATATAATTAATATTTATAAAATATTTACATTCTTCGAAATTATAATGTGAAATATTATTCCTTGAAAAGTATTCTGTTGAAGAAATATTCATTGACACAAATATATTCGATTGATTATAAACTCCTTGAAATAGGATTTCATTTTTTTCTATTATTAGATCTGATTCAGTAAAGTTCTTTATTAATTTTGAATAGTAAAAAAGAACCATTGTATAAAATATTGCCGTAAACAATGATACTGCATTTTATAACTTGATTTATAAAACAAAAATATAGTAAACAGTGCCAATGGTCTGATATTAACCCTTTTCTCATTTTATTTTTTTCTGTAAAAGTATGAAAACATTTTTTATGATATTCTCAAGAATGGGAAAAAATTATTAGCTTTGAAAATAAGTAGCTGTTAAATATTAAATTAGCATTATTTTAACATATAAATAATATATACATAAATATGTAAATGAGTTAATATGTAGTTCTACAATTATTTTTCACTGTTAATTTATTTTACAGTTATATTCATTGTTAATTTTAATTACAGTTATTTTTCACTGTTAATCGATGATTGAGAGAAACTTATCAAAAAAAATTAAATTCCTTGTTAACTGTGTAATTAATTATGTTAATTATTATTTAAATAATTATTTTTTATAAATAATAAACTATCTAACAAGTAGCAAAATAGCGATGTTTTTAACATACTAATGAAAGATCTAATTAAATTTATAACATAAGTTTTCATTAATTTATCAACGTTTCTTCACTTGAAATTACAAACAAACATAAAAAAACTTTAAAATAGCATTTTCTACATACTTTCAATTTTAAGAAAAGCTTTATTTGTTCTTTACAAACAAATTTTCTTAAAAAAATTTTTATTTCTGGCTAATTTGGGAAGTTGAAATATTTTTAGCTCAAAAAATTCAATTTTCCTTATATTTTACCAAAGAAATATTTTTCTTGGATAAGTTTCGCTTTGCGGATTTCCAAGAAAAATCTTCTTAAGGATTTCTGAGTATTTTTCTATGACGCAGTAAAAAGAGAGCTCTTTGAATTTAATGGATATAAGCCTTTTACTTTGTACAGGTAAAAATACCTCAACATAAATTTCTAAGTTTATAACTTAATAAAAGAGAAATCAAGCCAAATTAATAGGATGAACTCTTAGTTATAAGAATTTTATTTTTTTGCAAAATAGATTTTTCAGCAAATTCCTTATTCCATAATTAATTTCATACACCCATTATAAATTTTATTTAGCATAAATAATCAATATTCCTTAAAACAAGTGATAATTTTTAGGTGGATGTTTAAAAATGTTTTCCCGATAATTAAATCAAATCAACTACCTGAAAAATATTCAATTATTAATGAGTAAATAAAAACATAAAAAAATAATCATGTATTAGATATTTAGTTAACTTTTCTAACAACTTTGGGAATGCATCTAAAAATTAATAACTTTCCTTTAAAGTTGTTTTCAAATATTTTAGTCATAAAAATAAATAGCTTTTCTTAAACTTGTAAGAAATTTTCTTTCCAATTTTTTTCTTGGTAATAACGTTAATTATTCTTTTTAACAATTATTTCAAATTCACACTTCAAAAATATTCTATAAATATAGACAAAGTTTTACAGAAATTTCCTTGTCTGGAAAAGATAAACTGGTTTGATGTGTATTGATTAATCTAAACTCATTGGTTATAAACAATTACTTTTATTTTGAACGAACTTTAAATGCAATTTCCATCAATGATTGCTTATCATTATTTTGCAATCATGTTAGTTAGTTTTATTTTTTTATTATATCTACATTAGTTATTATTCATTATTATTCATTGAAAAAATATTGATGTGTTGTATAGATTTATTTCAGCAATCCATAAATTTTCATGATTTAATTTTTAACAATAGTCTTTTTTACGTTATATTTACATCTTATAATGATCAAATTTCAGTTATAAGAAATCTATTTCACGATTTTGGCTTTTTTCTCAGCTAGCTTCTGATACTTTCAGTTTGGACTGAAAAATCATTAAAAATTTCAGGAAAAAGAAAAAGCACTTTAAGCATCAGTGAAGCATTTTAGAAGCAACATGAGAAGCATGAATTGCCTTGCACGTCATGCATATCATTCATGATGCATGCCTTGCATCATGAATAATATGCATTTCTGATATATTTTCAGTTAGGCTAAACAAGCTATAAAACAGGGCATAACTTTTTTTTTAGAAATGCATTTTATATATAATTAATAAGATAGTCGTTTTATTTAATATTGATTAAATACAAAAATATTAATTATATTAAATTAGTTGTTATTAAGACAAAATATTATTGCATATAAAATGCCCGTATGTTTTCATTACCTTAAGGTTATTGAAATCTTATCTGATAAATCAACCCTCCCACACACCTGAAACTGCGAAACTTACGTTAAGTTTACAATCACTTCTCAATGCAGTTAGATGAATTTTTACTGCTCCGTAATAGTACGATAATATTTATGAAAATAGAAAGTCCCGGGTTCAATTCTAGCCACCGTTGGATATGGGAAAGTTACGTCGTGTTTATCTTTTTGACTGTCTGTTGTCAACAAAGATAAGATAAGAATTTATTAGATTTTCCTTTCATATGTTACTGAAATATGGATCACAGTAAGTGAAACATTGTCTTAAAAAGCCGTATATTGTGGAACATTAAATGCCTTATCCTAAGATGATATATTATCTATTTCGAAGTATCAATTTAAACAGATAAAATTGAATAATATTTCAGACAGATACTTTTGTTTAAAGTTTGTTTAAAGATATACACAAGACTTTCAAATGTGCAAAATTTCACCAAAGTATCAAATTTTTTATTCAGTCTAATAATAATATATGTATCAAAACTAAATCAACTAAATTAAAAATAATTTTTTACAAACTGTTTTTTATAAAGATATTATCATTTTTATGAATGACCACCACCATTTGTTTACATTTTGAAGCTTTTCATTTGTTCATTTCATTTGCTAAACATGCTCATCAACTGAAATTGTGTGTTCTGTGAACAAGCCTTACAAATTTTTCCAAGTTGATAATATTTATATTTAATGAAATGGCAACATTGATTTACATATTTGTTATTACTTAGTTAATTGCATGTGATGACACATTATACTAAATTATTTACAGAAAATTTTCAAAACAGTTACATTTCATAAAATATGAATGTTCGAGTATTTTTAAAAGGCTATTAAATTATACTTTCAAAACAACGTAAATTAAATACATGAATAAATTCTTAATATTTTTAAGGTCTACATTTCATACATCATTATAATATGCCATAAACTAATTAGCACAAAATAAATATCAAAATTGCACAACAATAATATTATACTTTTCAGCCTTAAATATATGGTAAAGAATGAAAATATACAAAACAAAACTTATTACAAAATTGTAATAATAAAACCTCTTCATCATTTACTGAGTAATAAAAATTGAAATTTACTAACTAAACAATCAAATACAAAATGCGTTTTCTAATCCGTATTAAAAGAACAAAAGTTGTAAAATGATATATTTCATCACTATGCTAATGAAACTGAATGAATTCATAAATTATGCTCTAGAAAATGTTTCAACACGCACATGTTTTTTCCAAAAAAATCACATAAAAATGGGACTTTTTACTTTTTATTATCTAAAAGTATGACTGGGCTTTTAAGTTTCAATTTTTATGAATATTTTTATCCTTTATTAGCATAAAACTCTTAAGAAAAATTATTGGGATTAATTTTAGAAATCGAAATATTTTTAGCTTAGGAAAAGATTCAACTTTATATTTTCCCCACGCACGAAAATCTTTTATTTATAAGTTTAGCCTCACAAAGTCTTTTTAAACATTTTTATGGGCTTTTGAATATTTCTCTATAATGTAATTCTGAGTATTTACTTTGAATTTAATGGATATTTTATTCTATGTAATGGTGAAAATATCTTAAGAAATATTTTTTAATCTAATTGAATTGAAAGAAAGACATAGATTGATATAATTTTCATATTTAAGGTATTGAATATTCGATATCCAGCATAATGCATTTTATTTAAATATTTTAAGAAGTCTGAAATATATTTTATATAAAACTTAACAAATATATCCAGTTTGTATTTTGTAAAGAGAGCAATTATTTCAAGAAGGTATTTTGGAAATTATAACTCATGCCTTAAGCATTACGTATAACATTCAATGAAAACTTAATAAATTAATACAGATGTTGGCAATTTTAGTATTTGTTAAACATGTGTATATTTTACTGATATTTAGTGATTTCTCTTAAAAATTATCAATTAAAACATTAAAATTTACTTTCAAGCTTTTTTAATGGCAGAAATACATACTTTCTTTCTTGAAAATTTATGATTAATTTCATTTATGCATTCCCTTTCTTTGTAAAAGTAATTTTTTCTTTTAAAAAATTTAATTTTTATTAATTTTACTTTCTAAAATATTTTCAACATATTAGCAATTTTTTTTAAAGAAAATTTGCTTAGTTAGTTATGGATGTTTCTTTATTTATATAAGCTTATTGCTCGTTAATAGTTTCTTATTTGATTTTAATATAAAACATCCTTTTAATCCCATTTTTCTTCAATTCTTTTGCTAAAATAAATCAATTATTTTATTGATAAAAAAATTCTCACATTGATATTTCAACATTGATTCTATATAAACTATAATTTATTCAGAAAATTCCCAATGTTTTCCTTGAAGTTACATTTTTTGGTAATTTATAAAAATACATAAGCAAATTTTTTACAGCGCTCATTAAGATATTATCATTGAATCATATGTAATACTAATAACATTATTATTATCATTATTGTATTGCATCTTATTAAGTTAGAATAAAAGGAAAATTATTTAATTATATAAATAATTTTGCCTATTAATGTTGCAAGGAATTTTTCAGTTGTTAACTTTATGGTAGGCATAAAAAGCGAAATTCAATAAAAATCATTTTATAAAGCAATATGTGATGCTCGAAATGCCAAATTTTTATATAACATATAAAGACGATATTTCCTTGATATGTAAAATGTCTATTCGCTTTAAATATTCTAGAATTATTGATTTTAACTCACCAGACACATCTCACAATCAAGACATTATATAACTCTCATTATGTATTCACTTATCAATATAACAAGATGGAATAATAACAAGATTGTTCTCGTCAAAATGGAAAAACCCTAAATTTGGTTCAAGGCTACGTTGAACATCTGATATAGGGTGTCACAATTTTTCGTACTAAATTCAGTTATTGAGAATGTAACTACGAGTTTTTTTCAGGGTTTTCTCCCTTGCAATACTGGAATGTATATCATTATCAATGAAACATTCAATTCTAAAACAAAATCTGAAATTAAAAGTGCATTACAGTTATGTTATGTTATGTTATGTTATGTTATGTTATGTTATGTTATGTTATGTTATGTTATAGTAAGTATACGAATTAAAATTCAGTATATACAATCAAGAAAGACAAATCTTCATTTCAAAAATATTATTATATTTATAACATTAAATAATATCCCAATGTTTTCTATATATATTTATTTGAATTTAAGGAATTAAATAAAAATAAATAACTAATTTGTCAAAGAATACTTTCAAATTTCAAAAAAATCGTATAAAATACAATATTATTCTAATTAGTTTTAATACAAATTTAGAAAAAAATTCTCTGGACAAATGCTAAAAATTATTTATATTTGACATACGTTCTAAATAATATTAAACAAACAAAAATAATAATAATATATAAAATAAAAATTTGAAAATAACAAATAAGAATAAAAAAGTATCAAATTTCTTCTAAATACATATTTTATAGTATAAGTATTCCAGTAATTGCTATCTAATAAATTAACACATATTTTTTAAAACAATTAATGAAACAAAAAACAATCGGCATTTATTTCTCGTTAAATACAATCACTTTAGGTTCTTTATTATTCTAAATTATTAAAAACAAATTATATGAGCTTGAGTTTTTTTCAACATACTCTAATTGAAGAATATTTAAATCTCGTCTTGCTCAAAACAGAATATAATTAATCATAACTATCACAAAAACATGTGAAAGTCGAAATAAAAATAAATATATTCCATTTTAAAATGTTTTAAAATGTAAATATGTTAAACGGAATGCTATTTTTATGTTAATTTATTGTTATTAATAAAAACATAAAATTTCCTACAATCTCGGTAGAAAACTTTTTCATTGTATTTTAAATTGAAACAAAAATTTTCCTGTAAGAATGTATTACATTTGTAAAAAAAAAACGAACCAGTAGAAAGGTATTTAACAAGATTTTTTCTATAGTAACAAAATGCTTAAAATCTTTAGAAAAAACGAAATCCCCTAAAAGAGAAAAAAATAATCACTTTTAAAAATTAATGATTTAAATGCCAAAATGCTTAGTAAAGGAATGTTTCTTTTTCTAACTAGCATAACTTTGCTTTTAATTTTTTTCATAACAATGCTGCATTTAAAATAAAAAAAAAATACAAATGCAATGGAAAAATGCTGTTTAAATGAAGAACTCTTCTTTTTCAGTTAAAATAATAAAAATTGAAATGATTAAATAACAATAAGGAAGGAATTAATTAACTACGTTATTTTATTTCTGATTTTTATTTATTGTTACACATCCAATTTATGTCCTTTTACAGAATATAAATGGATTTCGATATTTTTATTCTTATTTGCTTACTCCATATGTTTTAAATAAATAAAGTAAAGCAAAGTAAAAATGCTTAAATGTATAAAATAATTGGATTTAAAATTTTTGTTAATAATTGTTTACAGAAATTTTAAATCATATTTATATTTAGATACATTGTGAAAATAAATGAACATGAGAAAACTCATTTTTATCTATTTATAAGAATGAATCATCATCAATTTGGAATAGAAATTGTGTAATTTTGAATTATATTGTAATTAAAATTGCTAATTTTAATTATTTTAATGAAATGATTAAGTATATTTTTAAATTATGTAACTCAAAAAGAAAAAAATATTATTTTATGTTCTAGCTAATTTCTAAAATTAAATACTATTGAAAGTTTAACTATTTAAATAAACAACATAATAAAGACAATAACTTATTATATAACACTAAAAAATAGTATTGAAATTTGAATAATATTTATTTGCCAAATCGCTAAATGAACTGGCATTCAGAAATTTCACAAGAAATTTCATAAAAATAAAAAAAAAACATTTTTTATCCCAAATATTAAAAAAAATTCTTTAAAAAAAAAATTTTTTTTATTCTCTAAAAATATTTTATTCCTAAGAAATAATTTTTAAAAAAATAGATTTTTCCAAACATTTTTAAGTTTCTACAGTTTGTTAAAAAAAAATTTAAATATTATTTGTATAATTTATTTGATAACTACTAACAATGAAGAAAAATAAGCATTTCACCTGCAAAAATATTAATAAAATAAAGTGTTTTCTTTAAAAAAAGATTAGTAAAAAGAAAGACCACACTTCATCTTTTATAACTTATTAGAAAAGAAAAGTATACTTTTGTAGAGTAAAATATCAGAAATCGATGATTTTCATCTTCTAAATTTCCTCCACTGTTTTTAAATCTTCATTTTTTTCCTAAAAATATTTTTAAGTTATCTAGACAATTCTTCACTAATAACCTTTCTTTTCAAAAAAAATAATTTCTTTTTTAATTTTGAACATTTTTTTAAAGTTCCTTTCTTTTTTATTCTTTTTCAGATTGAAACAAAATATTTCAGTTTTAAGATTTATATTAAATGTCGACAACCATCACATGTGAAATAAGTAATATTCTTTTGAATAATAAATCATCAGCATTTTCATTTCATATCAAAAAAGAAGAAATAAAATCGTTTTTAATTTTAATTTTGACTATAAAGCAATCAGTTAAATCCCAAAATGTATCTCAAACAGGTCAAATAATATAATTATTGTTAAATCATTTCTAAGAAAATAACTGATTGTTTTATTTCAATTATGTCATTGTTGCATAAGTAAAGATAGATAAACATTTCATCTTATTCTGGCATGTGTCTCAAAAACTGAGACTGTTTTCTGAGTAGTCTTCTTTCCAATGTAGAATTTTTTATATTTACTTATAATTATAATACAAAAAATTAAGAGTTTCTTCTCAAGCAAAGATTATAAAGACAATTTAATGTCAATTTAATTTAAAAGACAAAAACGACATGTAACAGAAGGGTAACAAATTTAGAGAATTTTCACATACTCATTTCAATATTTTCATTCAAAACATTTAACATAGCAAAGCCAACAACATATCTCCTTTTCTTAATTTTTTTTTATTTCTAATGGTGGGCACCCTTGATCAAGTAAGTAACATTAGCTCATTCGCCACAACAAGACCCAAAACTGCTATTCATTTTATCGTTACCCGGTGGGCACCTGTGAACCAAGTCACGGAAGTACGAGTATAATCGCCCACGTCTCATCACCACAAACCCGTTTATAGGGCGGGCCACATTCATCCATCATCTGAGGAAAGGACAAGAAACACAGAGAGAGAAAAAAAATGTGCATCCATGCCCAAGCCGGGGTTCGAACCCATGTCCTCTCCATCCGTAGTCAGTTACGCTAACCACTAGACAGGTTGGGCGACCCTTTTCTTAATTATTACCAATTACATTATTTAACAAAAACTATGTATACCTAAAAAATATGTACACAATCATTTATTGTTATTAATTATTATATTAATATATATTATTATTATTTATTATAATATTTTTATAATAATTATATAATCATTAATTATATTTTTATTATAATTATAAATGTTATTAATTATTAATTACTGTAATTAGAACTAGAGTAAGATAAAGTCGCTATCCACTTTCACTCTAGTTCTCATCATACGCCATAACTATACTGTATATTATATATTGATCTTATATAGTTATAACCATAACTATATATACTGATCTTTCATTTAACATTATAAATGTAATGGTAGTGAATTTGATGTTGCAATCCACTTTTGCATCATACCATTTGACATTATAGATTGTGATGAGTGAGAATTTATTTATTTTTTTTTTATATATGCATAGCTAATGTATCGAAATATTATCACAATATCTCTGAAATCTTGCGTGCAGACAACTAAAGCCTTCAGTTCAGCACTTCGTCGATTCGATTCCCGGCTCAGGTGTGGATGCTTATTGCTACTCAAAATCCTCCTTAAGCAAAAGATCTCAGTCTAATGAGACCTCGTGTATGAAAGTGATTGCAAAGTGCTAATCTGACCAACTACTGAGATGTTGGGGCTTTTAGTTCATACTTACCTTGAGGTTATTCAAATGCTATTTAATAAAATTTCAACGAAAAGTCACATAATAACAATGCTTCAAAATATTAGGCTTAATGAAAATGCTATATTTTCTCGGCTTGAATCTTTTGGAATTAAATCTTTAATTGAACTCATTGATTTTAATATTTTCATAATAATTGACTAACGGATTTACGACTAGAAAATGAATTACTGTATAACTACGACTCAACACACCTGAAACCTCAATATTAATAACATGTAGAAATGAAATGTCATTAGCATGCTCATAAAGCATAATCAAAATCTTTTTCATTCGAAACAATAATGAAATCCGAAGTCTAGTAGAGGCTAGTTTTTACAAATTTTTATAGATCGGTAAACCAGTTCGTAAAATATAAAAATCTGGTTTTTTAAAAAAACTTTTTTAACTTTAAAATATTTTTATAAAGTTTATATAGAATACACTATAAGAAACACATGCTAAATAAGATTGATAAATGAAGATAAAAATTAGGTAAAGTACTCATTTAACCCTTCTTTGCATGATTTTTTCTTTATTGGTGAAATAAATCAAGTTGATATAATTCGTGTTCAAATAATATATATGATATAATTCATATTTATTTTTGACAGCTATGTTTCTTTTTATGCAACGGACATTAAAAAGGTATCCAAACACGATCAACTTAAAGTGAACTTGTTCTTTTATATAATTTTTGCGCATTATAGGTTATGATGCAAATTTCCATCACTATGCAAAGAAGGGTTAAATTTTTCTTTTGAAAAACGATTTTAAAAATATGTTTTTTCATTTTTTTCAATCCATAAAAGCATTTCGGTGTTTTGTTTCTCAAAAAAGTACTTAAGTCCTGTTAGATATTACAGCTAATCTAGACATTCCTACTTCTTTTACAAGTAATATTTGCACTACATCAATTCCTTCTTGTTCGATTTCTGATAACTCGTTCTCATTCATTATATTCTCAATACTTTTTATCATCTGATACTTCTTCCGAACGTATTACAAATAAGGCTGTATTAAAAAAATCTTCGAAAGTAATTTCAGGCAGCAGAGATTCTTTGTTGGTGTTGATGTATGAGTGACTTATTTTTGCACAAGTCTTCAAGTAACCAAAAAAAATGCATGTCAACCATTGCTTTTTTTCAATTACGTTGGTTTCTTTAATGTTTCTTGAATGTTGAAAACCTATCGATATTGTCTTTCCTTCAGCATCATTCCAAGCATGGATTGGCAGATATATACTGGAAGATCAACTTCATGAGGCCATTCCAAACTTACTATCATTCTTCGCAAAAGAATAACCTACGATATTTGTTCTTGAATCTATTTATTATGCCTTGTTGACTATGACTGTAAGGCAGAAGTTGCTTTAGGGGGAAGAAAGTCCGTGGCGAATTTATTCAAGATTCAAGACTTCAATGTGAGCATCCACAATAAAAACTTTACGATTTTTCGATAAAATAAAAAGTCGATATATGCCTTACAGCCAATTTTCTTAAAGGCTCCCAGTCATTCAAACTTTTTAATATTAGCATGATATGCAGCTGGTAGTTTTTGAACATTTTCTAAACTTTAAATATTTCTCTATAAAGATCAGGGAAGGTTTTTTTATCCATTTATGTTGGAGGTGAGCAGCACTGAAATTCTTTGCTTCCCTTTCTTACCTTCATTACATTTATCCTTTAATTTTTCATACGTTTTCCTTTTATTTGATACGTTTAGTTAATACTCATAACATGCCACAAACAACATTACTCTTTGTATGTTTCTGTGAAATCTTGTATCATATATTTCATACAGATCTTACAAATAAAGTGCTAGCCAAAAGGGAATATTATTTTCCTCAAGTGTCACCAAGAATACTTTTCAAGCGTATGGGAAAAGACACGCTACAGCAGGAAGCTACTGTTCACTTCCTTAAATTAGTTCCAAGCAGAAAAATCATAACAGGACTGCCTTTTTTTCAACCCGTCAAACTACTCTATAAAGGCCGTGATGGCCTAGTTGATTAGGCAGTCATTCTCATTACCGGAAGGCAGAGAGTTCGAATCCTGGCTCAACCGAAGTTCTGTCGTGTTCACTAAGGGCGACTGGGGCACGTAAAATATGTCGGGTCGCAATGTCCTCCACATTCCTATTCCAAATTAATACCTCTGGGAGTGGTTGGAGCCAGGTTATGGGTCTTCACTGGTTTCGATCTCTAAATTGTAAGACCAGGTGGTGCTGCGATTTTTGGGCCAAAAGTCATACTTCCACCTTCATAGGGGGGTGTTCTGTTCAAAAACGGAAGACATTCTTTCTGACTTCATTCGCCTAGTACCTGATGGGTGGGCTTGGCGTTGCCAAGTGTCATTAGTAACAACACTCTATTCACGGTCTGATTTCCTTCGTGTCATTCAGATCCATTCTATGTGTCATTTATATGAATATCAAACTGTCTTGATTAAAATTATTTTTAGTTCAGTATTATGTAATAACAATCATCTTCCGTAGTTCTCATTTATTTTTAAATTATTGACATAATATTTATTATTCATGTCTCAATTTTTACAGTTTCCATTTTTACGTAATAAACACTTACGGTATTGCTAGTAGTAATCATAATTTTAAGAATTACAATGATATTTTGAAAATACTGTCTTTGGTTACGAAAAAACTAGTTAAAAATGTAAAAAAGATGTCCCATATGAAACTAAATCATAAACTAGAGGTGGTTTCCTATGATTGTCTTTAAATGAATATATTTTAAACTACTATCTCTAATTCTGAAATATTAAGAATTCTTTATTAAGCATCTACGATTCTAATGTATTTTTAAGAAAATTTCATTATTTTGCTGCAACTTTTATTCTTTTCTTTCGTTTTAGCACTCGTACAAAAGTTTTAGGCGCATTATTCTTTATGCGTTCTCCAAGAATATTTAAATACTATTCTGCAGTTCTTTAACAAAAATGTAAACTCTTTTCCAAGGGTATTTTTATAACATGTTTAGCTATCTAAATTCTTTAATGATATAAATCTGTACACACAAATCCCCTTGTTCGTTTGATTACGAGATCTTGTCCTAAAGTGAATCTTTTTTGTTTATTTAAAACATTAAATAATACTTTTAAACAACAAACAAGGTCTTCAATTACATTTAATGTACTTTTATCTAGACTAGACTCAATTATTTTATTTATATATTAAACAAACGAATATGGAAATAATATCCAATGTACGTTGGTTTCTTAAATTATTTTATTCAAATAATTAATGTAGTAAAAAAGATTATGAATAAAAAACAACTAAGAGTCAATTGCAGTTTCTATGAAAACAAATAAGTTAAATTTTTCTTGATTCGAACAGTATCTCAAACATACATAAATACAAAAATATCTAACAAACTAATGGGAAAAAATTAAGATTAACTTCAGCAATGCAAAATTTGGTGTTAAAAATATTTTTATTTGTTCCTAAAAGTATTGTGTGATTTTTTTGTTCTACAATAATCTTATTTATTTCCTCTTTTGATTTTGAACAATATATCGCCGATTTTATTTCATACTCGAATAAATCTTCTTTTAATACTAAAGAAGCATTTTCCTCGAAAATATATTACATCCTATATTTATTTGATCATTGCGTTATTGTATTTTTTCAGCCCAAATATGAAATTTAAGTAAATAAATAACAAACTCACACAGATTTTTTGTTGAGTAAATATTTGTTAGAAATTTTACAAATATATTATTACAATAGTTTCATTATTTTTATCATATATATTACAGTAAAATTCCACTATAAAGAAGTTAAATTAGTTTCTAAAGAAATGCAAAAGCAAGAAATTATAATGTATGATAGAGAAATTGTACAAATTATATATCGCATTTCTTGGGATTCAATCTTTATCATTGATAAATATATTCCAAGAATAAAGTCACAAATGTTTTAAAAAATGAAAATATAAATTTTTTTCTCCAATTTAAGCTGCAATTTATTTTTTGGAATTTGATACGTATGTTTTAATAACTTTTAATTACGGTTTTCGCTTTTTTTATATTCATAATGTTAAAAACCTTTCACAAATAATAT
>JAPDSC010060067.1:0-12585 GCA_026290005.1 Latrodectus geometricus
TGAAAGTATTTCTCTCTTAATGAATGTTGAAGATAAATCACCTTATCTTTCCACAAGTTGATGGTATTAATCGTAACTGTCACTTTCTTTGTATTAACTTAATCAACAAATGCCACTTTCATTTTTTGTTCTTCTAGAATGTCAGAAGTATATATATATATATTTATATATATATATATATATATATATATACAGAGAGAGATACTAAGGTGCACTATTCAGACAAACAGTTATTCGTGGAACCCGCAAATTAATGACCCTAAATTTAAAACTACTAATTATACAGAAGGTAAATTAGTAAGAAATTGTTTTCATTTTTTCATTTAGAAGTATATTATGTATTATATTAATAAGTAATTTAAGGGCTGCATAAATTAATAATTATATTAATAAATAATTTAAGGGCTTCATAAATTATGTGGAATCTGAAATGTTAGGTAAACCTTTTTTTTATTAGTGTATTAATTATTTTTTTAATAAAAATTTTTAGTATACCATAGAAATAATAAATTTACGTGACATTAATCTTTCTTTAGTTATCAGATGCATATAAAGTTAATAATGAGAATGAGGTTTCTGAACAATATTCTTGCAGTGATTTTATTTTTATTTTGACCAGCTTGAATGACAGGATGGTTCAATAATCCTGAAAATATTTACTGTGAAAACATTTACTTCATATTATTATTTTCGTATATGTAGACAGATTTCATGAATTTGTTCCAAAAACATTACTAAAGAAATTTCAGTGATTTGGGATTTAAAAATTGAATTCTACATTTGTCATTACATCGAATACTTCATTTAGAAAAATATGATATTTTGACATAACTGTTAGCTTCTAATACTTTATTTAAATTTTACTTATTTATTATTATTTATTATAAGCATTCATAATTTATGGAATATATATAAATTTGGTATTATTATAGTTCCAAATTCAGTTTTTGCCTGTAGAAGAGAAATGTAGAAATTCAGAGAAATGTATGCGATTGTTTGTTTCTTTAAATTACACAAAAATAAAACTGATATTTTTTTTTACCAGTTTGAATTTTTATTCACTAATTAATTTCTAAGGCAATGGCAACCACTTTTTATATCCGCAGTTGCTTAATAATCTGGTAGTTCTCAGGAAATTCTCACCCAATTAATGAGATGACCTGTTTAGCATTTCATGCACCACTATTAACGATGGCTTCCATGGCCAACTTTAAGAGGGATGCAAAATCCATGATGAATGACAAATAAGCCGCCGTTGTGAAAGCGTCTGTAACAAAATAAAAACACGACGCCATTTCTGTATACAATTTATTATAAGTGGCTCCTGATGGATGGTTTCATACTCTTTTCACCTGCAAGACGATACATCGGTTAACCATTTTAATAGTTTAATTGGGGTGGCAAACCTCACCTATTGTATTTGTTCACATGTCATCCATTTTAAGTTTTCCAATCGTTCTTCACGTCTGAATTCGTCCAAGTTTTTTATTTATTTGGATTGAAGTGAATATTTTTAACTGTGCCTCCTCCTTTTTTTCATTGTATTCTTAAGATATACATGCCGACCGCAAGTGTTTCGTATGTTCATGTCACGTGTAATGTTTTGTTTCAGACATCTGCATATGAATAGCATACCTACTGTAATGCGTGTTCATTGTATTAACCACAAGAACATCTATTTCGGGTTTAATTGCTAACAATTTAAAACTTTCACTGTTATTTCAGATTTGCATGCTGAAGTAATGGTAAACTAAACAGTCAAAGCAAGGAAATATCTCACAATATCTCCAAGTGTTGAATGAATAAAAACTTCAGTGTGTTGTTAGATAATTTCAGTCTAATCCTGCTTTTAATCTTTTTTTTAAGTAATTTTAAATACTTTCAGATTATTTAAAAATGCGATTTATTAAAAAAAATTCAGATATTTTCTATCAGACTGGTCATTTTCTTACTAACCGAAAAATATGGATAACAGAGACAGAGTGGAAATTAGGAAGACGAAGACTAGATAAACATGGCAATTGGAAAGGAAAAAAAAAATATAATAATTTGTGCGGTTCGTGTTTACGCAGTTTCGTAAACATCACCACTGGGAAGATATAAAAACAAAAAAAAATTGAAATGCTTGAAAAATCTGAGAAATATCTAGCTGTTGAATATACAAGATAACCCAAGGAATTGAATACCACCTCTAAGCTATTGTCTCGAATGAGTATAATGATGTTCAAGAAAAAATTAGTCGGAACTTTCTCTCATTATGATACCCACAAATTTAAATTTGACTATCATAGTACCGCATATGGAAAAATGATTAGTTTCAAAGTGAATTATCAGGCCATTTAAATGTCCATCATCATCATTAAGTGCTGTGCTGAAAACATAATTGTCTACAACTATGAATGACAGACAGTGAATGCCCTAATAGATATTATCATAAAGCATTTTTTAATTCAATGTAATTGACTTTGAACGGATCATATGAACATTACATCATGCTTTACAGGTGCATTTGTTGGGAATGTTGCAGAATGCTGTATCAATTCGTTAATCAAAAGTACTGCCATCGGTAATGCTTTTATAGATCGGTAATGTCTTCATATTAACTTCACAGAGGCTCAACAAAGTGTAGTGAAAAAACTGCGTTCTTTGCAATAAAAAGTATAAGTTCAATATCATCTTCTGTTGAACTACGGATTATAAATTTTTAATTACTAATCTTCACAAACATTTAGACAGTTTTCCATTTAGCAACATCTAAATAGTGTTTGCTGGCTGATAATTTTTCTAAAAAGCAAAATAATAACAGTGGATTTACAAAAATGTCTAAAAATTCTTCAGCAGTTAAGCTATATACTATGTAAATGGAGCTGAATTACGTGCGCCATAATATTTTTTAAATACATAATCCTTTTTTTTAGGCGAATACTTTTCATCTATAGAACTCAGAGCAGTTTTAAGAGAATATTCAAATTGCTTTCTTACAGTAAATTGTGACCAAGACAAAACTACCAAAAATAATAGTCCATCTTCAAAACTACAATCATTAAGACTTCATATATATTTTTAAGTACTGCGTTGAAAACGTACTCTATATTCAGCTATGAGGGATTGTAGCTAAAGCAAATGCTTGGTGCAAACTTAATGTTATTTTGGTGAATTCTTTTCAATATTTTATTTTTGATACCAGCAATATAATACGTTTTATGCATCATTTAATTGGGATATGAAATTTAAAAAAACAAAATTTCAGTTAAAAAAAACTATAATTTTATTATGGTATTATTTTAATTATTGTTTGCGATTCCCGTCCACTCTGTCTAGTGGTCAGCGTGCCTGACTGCGGTAACGGAGGTTCTGTGTTCGAATCCCGGTTCGGGCAGGGAAGCACTTTCTATTTCTTTCTCTCATGTCTTTGTCCTTTCCTTGTATTAATATAGTATGAATGGTTACTTACCCAATAAACATGTACTTATGGTATGTGTGTACTGAGGAAGTCGGACTCTAGACCCAAATTACGGTTCAGTTGACAAAGTGGAGCAGTGCACCCCATAGTGCCAGCCTGGATGGCACTCACAAAAAAAATATTGTTTGGGATTAAAAATAATGTTTCAAATCTTTACCCTCTTACTATCTGCAATCCTTATATAATTAACAATCTTTTATAGGGAGCAATCTTACTAGGGATTTAGCAAAACATAAACACACACAAAAATTCATAGTATTTAGTTCATAAAAATATTAGTTCCTAATCACAAAATACATTCATTTTCCAAAGAAATCCCAGAATATTTGACTACAATTCTATTCCATCTTCCAAAACAGAAGCCCTATTTAGTAACCAAAGCAATTTCAGCAATTGTAATATGTATTTATGTATTATTCCATCCGGATATTCATCCTTTCTGCATAGCACGCACATCCCTGAAACAACATCGAACAGAAAAGATGGACTGTAAATTGCGAAATCCCGTTTTCAGAACTAGGCAAATATAAAACCAATACTGAAATAACACCGGGATACCGAAATGGCGAGAAAACTTGTAATGATTAATGGTAACATCAGCAACGTTCTTTGGCCTAAAAACAACGCCAGGATGTTTGGTTTCTATACCCGAGCCAGGAACACGGAGTTTACCCTAGCGTGTGAAATTTTGGAGCGAAGTCCAGCTGGTAGAAATTTATTAAAATAATTCTGACAAGAAGTAAATTTTCTCGTAGGTAGGAACAAAGTCTCTCTGATAGTTCGAAACCCATTAAGGTGAATAATCGTTAGGACTTACTAGTTTCTTTTTAGGACTTTTAATAAGAACCCCGCTTATTACATTAAATCTCTAACCATCATTGGGTAACAGAACAAAGTTTTCTATCCCTAAAAAAATTACGAAGATTTTATTGCAATTTT
The DNA here is from genome assembly GCA_026290005.1 of Latrodectus geometricus. Classification (NCBI taxonomy): domain Eukaryota; kingdom Metazoa; phylum Arthropoda; class Arachnida; order Araneae; family Theridiidae; genus Latrodectus; species Latrodectus geometricus. Next base: position 4,403 of record JAPDSC010060067.1, read on the forward strand.
TCAATAATAATGTACGCACTAGAACATTTTTCACTTATTTTAAATAATGTATCATGAAAAAGTTGCTTTTGAGTTAGCATTTCAATTATATGATTTTAGATTTTAAGAACTAAATAATTCGAATAATAATTATTTGATTAAGTAAGTACTATTATTTAGAAACAGATGCTATGATAATTATTTGTAAAATAAATATAGGGCATTTAATGTATGACATACTTTTAAAAGAGTAAATCTTATGGAAAATGAACATCAACATTGTATAATTAATAAAACTATCAAAATATATGATACATTTTTCTTTCTAAGATAAATTTTGCACATTTGTTATTTGTGTTTTGTGATTGAAATACAAAATATACATGCCTCTTATTTATATTTTATTTATATTTTTTTATATTATTTATATAGAGATATTTATATTTTTTATATATTCATACTAAGTTTAATGCCTTTAATAAGTTAGATTTAGCAAACTAGAATTATTATTTTTATTTCTAATGATGGGCACCCTTGAGCAAGTTAGTACATTAGCTTATTTGCCGAAACAAGAATGAAAACTGCTACTCATTTTATCGTTACCCGATGGGCAGCTGTGAACCAAGTCACAGTGGTACGAGTAGCATCAATCACGCCATATCACCACAAACCTGTTTATAGGGCTGGCCACATTTATCCATCATCGGAGGAAAGGACAAGAAACAGAGAGAGAGAGAGAGAGAAAGTACATCCATGCCAGAGTCGGGATTCGAACCCAAGTCCTCCCCATCCTTAGTCAGTTACGCTAGCGACTAGACAGGTTGGGCGGCGTAAACAAGAATTATTAGCTAATAGTTATAAAAATATCATTCTCAACATGTGTGTGAGAATAATTTTTTCTATTGAAAGTTACTGTGAAACAACTTTCGCATTATTCTGTTATAGTTACAGAAATAATTTATTGGATTTCAAATAATCTACATCTGTGTTCTTGAGAATACCAGCTTTCGTAGAAAAAAGTATGGTTCGTTAAAGAATCAATAGTTAATTTTATTTAGAATTAAACAATTAAAAATTGATGATGACAAAATTTGAATTACGTGTTAGCTACGTGGAAAGAGGATGAAGTTATTTTGAATAGATATTTTTCAAAATGGGAAAAAGTCAATGATACCAATCATTGGTCCACCCACCCTGTCTGGTAATTAGAGTACCTGACTACGGATGGGGAGTACCTGGGTTTGAACCCCGGCTAGGGCATGGATGTACTTTCTCTTTCTCTCTCTGTGTACCTTGTCCTTTCCTCAGATGTTGGATGAATGTCGCCCGCCCTATAAATGGGTTTGTGGTGGTGTGGCGTGGGCGATGATACTCGTACCTCGGTGACTTGGTTCACAGGTGCCCACCTGGTAACGATAAAATGAGTGGCAGTTTCCGGCATATATATATATATATATATATATATATATATATATATATATATATATATATCAATGATTGACAATATTTAAATTTTGGAAAATGGTGCTTTTGTGTAAATATGACGCTCAACGGTTATCTTTTGACTATAAGAACTAATTAGAGTGATACATTCAGTTTAAATTGCATTCCAAAGTACTACACACAACACAAATCTAATTTTGCATTCAAACTCACAAATTGTTAAATCAAAGATTAAATTGCTAAGGATTTGGCTGATACTATGTGTAGAAAAAATGTAAGAGTTAATGTTGTTAAAAAATTAGGATTATATGTTAGTTACGTTGAATTATTCATCAAAACATATTTAAAATGTTTTCTGTAAAAAATTAATTTTTTACTAACCATGAATCTGCTTTTGATTTCCCCTGTGTTATAATTTTTTAATTACACTTTACTTTATCTCAGCAAATATTTGTGATCTTGGGGATGGCAACGGTTTTAAAGCAGTCAGATTTATTCAAGCGATCATTAAGGTGTAACATTTATGTATATGTCTTAAATAATTCAAACAAATTATTTTACTTGTTCATCAATATCCTGAAAAAATGATTTCTTAAAATCCAAGTTTTAGAGAAATTTAATAGCAGAGATTTGAAAACTAAAGCCCAAAAAGTCTGAGCAATTTCTTTTTCAATTTCAAAGTTAGCAATTTCTATTCAGATTATTGGTTGAGACTTTAACATTCTGCATCTGCTTGGTGACACAGAATATATACATTGAGGCAAAATTTGTGATTGCAAATTCAGTTTAAACCGGTTCACAACTTATATGAATACACATAATTTCAGTTTCTTTTCTTGTAATATCCTGATTTCAAATTTAAACTAATCCACAAATATCAAACATTATACACTATCTAACATAAAGAATGCACTTTTTTCGACCGTTACATATTTTCCTCTATGTGGCTATTTTCTATAAATTTACATTGAATTGATGTATGTTTTGATATGTCACAATTTATATTATGAAATATTATTGACATACTATATTATAATGAATTTTACACTTCGTATTGTGATATTCACATTGGTTTAAAACGTGTTAAAAAATTTACAGCTTTTAAGTCCTTAGAGTTAGTAAAGCATCTTTGCACCTTTCAACAATTTTCAGTATTTTGACTCTGATCTTTTTCTATTTATTTTTTCAATAGCTTGTATTTATGTTTATCGTTGGATAGTTCTTTTGAATCTTAAACTGAAACCAGTGCCAAAAGTTTAACTCACATCTTAGTAGTTACATATTTATACAAGTTAAATAATTTAGATAAGTTGTTTAATTTGTTATTTATAAGAAGTAAAATCTAATATCTTTTTAAAACCGGAATAATCCATCGAAATTCCCAATTCTGTTATTTAGTTGATGCAAAATAACCTAACTTATTAACAAGATCACAATTTTAGAAACACTCTCTTTGAAAAAACAATTCCATTTTATATTAAAAATATCTATTCAAAATCTACAAAATTTTATATCTATAAATTTAAACAAATATCTTCATTAATATTTTAAATAAGTAATTGAACCTTATGAAAGCATATAATTTTCCACTTGCATTAAAATTTCAAAATATGTATTCATTTTAATACTTAAATCATTTAACCCAACATTAATTTCTATACAAAAATATGGTATTTGTTATTAAACATTTCTTAATTTATAATAACGATATTAATGATTTTTGAAACGATTCACTTTTTGATTTTTAATTATTTAAAATATTTATATAACATTTATAACTAAAACTAATGCATCTTTTAAATTGCTTAATAGTTTTAATAATTAATTTTCGAAACTTGTATTTAAAAGTTTTTATACTGCTTAATATATTTGATAAAATGTGTGCATAAAATTAAATTGAATTAGTGACAAGGTAAGTAAAAAAAGAAATATATTCAAAGTTTTAATCATTTTATTAGATAAAATATTACTCACTTAATTCGAATGATTTTGTCGCACTAGTCTTTGGGGAAACAGTAAGTTTTTTTGTATTTTTTTAATCCTACTTAATTCTTAGGCTTTGTTTCTCCGTCGAATGTAATCCGATTATTAAATTTATAGCATTTTTATGCGCACAAAATCCTTCAGAACGTGAAACAACTCTACTCAATAGTAATGACATCAGATTTATTTCAATCCAATTTTGGCAACGCGGCGCATAACTTACTTTCTGTATCCGAAATAAAACAGGAATAAAAATATTAATACTACACCGTCCGGAGTTTAAAGTTAATATTCCCGGGATAAAAAAAAAAGTCCAATTTCGGATACTTGTCAAACGTTAAATTTTTCTGTTCAATGTTTCAAAATTTAGCTCAAGACAAAGAGGTATGCGTAAAAAAAGAAAGTGTACATGTTTTTAAGGAATTCCGCTGCTGAGGACACAAATCATGTTTGCTTGGCTCATATTATTCCCCATGAGTTTCAAGTTTTCCCTTTTAACACGAAGTTGCTTTTCGCACTTCTAATCAGATGTGCGCCGTATATTTCAAAAGTACAGCATGCTTTTGCAGTCTCGAGAGGGAAGTTTATAAAGCAAAGGGAAAAAAGACATAGCATCTTCCCTTTGCCGTTTATTTTTCCCTTTTTTATATCGAAAAGTCGGAATTTCTTTCAAAGTCCCTGAAGATAGGGACAGCATCGATGTCTCCGTAATAAGCTTAGACAAGTTGATATTTTCTAGGTTCTTTTGTATTGCCATCTCTTCTTTTTTTTCTAAACTGTCGTCTGCACCTTTATCGATGGATCAAAGGGAATTTCCCTTTTTATCGATTTTAATTTTTACTTTTGTACCATTTTTTTTATTCAGTTTCTCTTCTGCCTATATTTCGTGTTTATTTTACTATTCGAAAGCTTTCATTTGTTGCTTTTTTGTACCCGATTCTGAGATCCTAGAAAGTATATTTCGGATTTATTTATCTTCTCTGAGGAGGAATAACAATAAAAATATTTCCGGAAATATTTTTTTGGAATTTCGCTTTAAAAGAATAGATTCCCGTATTAAAGAAAATTGGAAAAATAAAATGTATTTACCGATGGCGCAAGCTTTCGATAACTTATTTATTTTTTTCGTAACTTTAAATTTTTTTATTTAAAAATAATAAATAAGAAAATATAACTCTTCAAACAAAATGAAAAAAAAATAATACCTCAAGTTTTTCTAATACATATATTTGATAAAAATTGTGATAAAAATGTCATTTAATTAAACATTAATGGTCTTTAATCATTAAAATGTATGAATATATATAAATTAGTAACTCCCGTATAAAACGGCGTATTTTTGTTACATTTTTAAAACTTTCCTTACAATAAAAAATGTATTCCTTAATATGTAAATTAAATAACAAAATTAGTAGCTTCTTACAAGGGAAAATTATTACAATAATTAAATATTTTTGACAATTTCATATTACGAATTTATATCATAATTATATCATATAAGCTTCCTTTTTTCTTTTCGCGAAAAGCATGCGATTTCAAGTATTATTGATCACAGTGATCTTCATTCTTTTTCTGATTTTTATCCATGTTTGTTTTCTTGGAGGGTTTTTTCCCGTTTGATCTTTAATATTTTAAACTTAATTTTTGTATCTTTAATTTACTTAATATATAATATAAGGTTGAGCTAACCAGGTGGCTAAAATTGTGAAAGGTGTTTATCGTCCTATAAATGACTGTAACAACCAGTTACGCACAATTTTGGTTTCGTCGATTCCGTTTGGGTATTTGGATGCTAAAGATGCACCTCGCTTTTATACAACATCGTCAAGAATGTCTATAAAATATCAAAAATTATCAAACTTGACAGCATGTCAGCAGTCGTAGCTTCGCACAAGACCTAAAAATCTACATGAAAACTGTTTTAAACCTTTTTTACAAAGCGAATCTGAAAGAAGTTACAAAAAGTTCACGTAAATAATGGATTTCTTTTTCCCCAAACCAATATTTATAAATTTTATTAATTATCCTCAACATTTGAAATATCATTATCAAATTCAACGAATGCACTTTACCAGTATGTTTACATTATCATTTAATTGAATGTATTTATTAATTTTATTATTCACCCTCAACATTTGAAATATCATTATCAAATTCAACGAATGCACTTAACTAGTATGTTTACATGATCAACTAGCGATTTTACATATGAATGCAAAATATACATTATGAAGGTTACTCGTACAGCGCTCTACTATACTATTTGAGGTTGACTTTGTGTACTGAATTCCATGAAATTTTTGGTATACTTATCCTCAATTTTCATGAAATTGCTATATAATCTTTGTCATATTCACCACGGAATTATACTGTTTCGTAAGAGTAATTACAAACAAATTTAAATACGATATTGTTTTTAAATTTCACACATTTTTTATTGATTTATATATATATATAAGATTTATTATGCATTTTATGTATATTTCATGCTAGTAATTATGGTAAAACGAAATACAATTAACGGCATTTTTACTCAAAATTGAAAATTTGGTAAAATTTATATCATTGTTAAAACTTATAGCTATTAAAAGGTAAACACGTAATTTAAACAGTCCCAATATTTGAACAATCATGGCTTTTTGTTTGTATCAAATTAACTCTGAAATCTGTCTAATTTGTTTCCTTAAATTTACATTTTAAGGAAGATGGATTATTCAACTGAGCCTTTTGAACTTTAAAAAAGTCTCTGACCACAAAATTTACAAGAACTTTACAAAGACATAGTACACCACTAGGACAAAGTAAACCATGAACTATTAATCTAAAGGCAGCTCTGATACTCTAGCTACCAGCCTAGGTATAAAGGCAAATATTTGAACAAAATTTTGGAAAAGTGCCAGAAGAATATTGTTTTGTTTGTTTATAAGAAGAAAGAGCAGTAAAATACAGTAGCTAATTCAGCGATTATTATGTCATACAATGTCACAGAAAGTTGAAAGAAATGCAAGCTCAAATGTGTTGAAAGTAACTTTTTAAGTAAGTAACTAATATCTGTTGGCATAGATTATTTCTGAAAAGGAATATTATTTATTGCATTCACAATTTGAGCTTTTTCTTAACAAACGAATTCACGCTTTGTCAATTCTAACAAAATTAATGAAAAAGAAATGCAAGAAAAAAGCAACGTTTTATAAAATTCAAATATCATTTCAGGTTATCCGATTGGTTAAATTCAATTGCGTGGAATAAACCAAAGAGAAGCTTGTTTTGTTCTTTCTGAAATATTGCGGAGAAAAAACCCATTTGCTTTACATTTAAGTACTCAGTTTGCTTTCAATATTTTTAATCCAAACTAGTATTACAAATGGAATCCCCTACTTACAAAATGCAATCAAAAACTTCTCTGCACCTTATATGAAATTCGTCCATCGATACATGGCATTGTTTGGTTTGTTTGACATACATGGCATTGTTTGGCTCATGAGAACAAATTTTTATGAGACATGAAGCTTCTAGTGGATTCTACAAGCATGTCAAAGAGATGAAACACGAACCTTTGAGCTTGTGAAGGCTAAAGCGCAAAAGCAAATGACTGCCAAGTTAACGGAGACATGGGATAATCAGAAATTTCTTTTGCACTTGAAGTGTCTATAAGAAATTATGAAACATTAAAAATTTTAAAGTTTTAACTATAAACGTCATGCATAACTGTTTTGTAAGCGGTAAGACAAAAACCGTAGACGAATTGTCGAAGATTATGAAAATTTTGTCGAAGATTATGAAGAGTAAGAAATGCAAATTTTGCCCTTTTATTTTATAATAAAACGACAGTTTTATAGTAAGATTAATATAGTAACAACTATTTCAATATACATTTAATTTTAAAGCGTAATTGATTCACAAAGAAAGGAATAATAATTAAGTGCTTTTTTAAAAAAAATTTAATTTAAATATAATATTAACACTTTGAAATTTAAGTATTGTAAATTTAAAATTATTTAAGTATATTTGTCATAAAGTAGTTATTTAATAAGTAGAAAAATAATTGCATTTAAATTAATTCAGATTAATTAAATAAACAAAGAAGTTTCAATTCCCGTCACGGAAAAAACAGTTTAGCAGACAATATGCAATTGTCAATTTGAAAAAAATCGGTTCACTGAAGTGTGACATTTAATATTAGCGAATTCTCCATTGAATAGTTCCAAAATTAAATGTAAGAAATCTATTTAATCTTATAAGCAAAAAATAAAAAATATTATTTTGCATGCATAATAATATTTTTATGCATGCAAAATAATATTATTATATGTTCAAATGTTTTCTTAATTATCATCAATGTTTTTTACCATGTTTTCAAATGTTTCAATTGAAAACATGATCAAAATGTTTTCTTTCAGAGTGAGAATGTGGGAAAGATTCTTTGCCTTGTGATTAAGAAAAAAATACTATTAAATATTTCAAACTAATAAAAATTGTTAATTAAATTTATTATTTTCATTTTTATAATTTTAATGTAACAAAGTATACTTTAAACTTCATTTATGTAATTATAATGACTATGTAATATTTTTTTGTTCGATAAAACAAATTTCTGAGTGCTCTGCTACTTTATGGGATTTTTCATAAGTTTTATATTTTAAATTTTTTTCTTCTATAATATTTTTCAAATATCCATTACATTATTTTGTTTGTTATAAATATTTATTTGACAGAAAATAAGTAGTAATAGACAGCGAAATAGAGTATAAGATTTTTTTTTTTTTTTTTTTTTTTTT
>JAPDSC010060069.1:0-17667 GCA_026290005.1 Latrodectus geometricus
TTTATCAACAAAATGTAACTTGAAAAACGTTCTACTGTTTAAAGTTTATTTTTTTATTAACTATAAAATGAATAAAATTTTTAAAAATAATTAAAACTCATTGAATTATTTTATGTTTTAAAGTAATTGCTCAAAATAATTTTTGAGGGGTTTTATTATCAATAATATTCCTTTCATTTTTGTGATATTTACGGTTCGAATGTGAAAAAAAATGCTTAGTTTTCTTTATCCTCAAATAAGTTTTCGTGATCTTTATAATTTATGCTGCAAAATTTTTTTTTATTATAATTCTCTAAAATTTTCCGCAGTTCCAGGAAATCTTCAGCTACTATTCGTCGGAGTTTTTATCCGCCCGTAGCGTCGGAAGCTCAAAATTGATTTAGGAATGTTGCTAACTAGAATATAAAACAAATTAGACTAACGATTCAATTAATAACTGTAAATTCAAAATCACTCTAAATTAAAAACTGGTACTTTATATTTCAGGATAGATATTTCACCATAAAATTTAATTCTTTGCTGTACTGAGGAAACCTACTTAAACAATTATCGAATTTAGAATATTTCAAAAATATCATTTTCTTAAATATTTCTCAATTTGATAGTTTATTAAATAAATACTTTCATACTAAATGGTTTGGATTAACATTCTACATTGATTCTGATTGGATAAACGAACTGGTCTTCGGATGGACAGTCCGTAGGTTCGATTCTCGTGTTTCGGAATACACTTTGAATTATAGGTCTATTAGCTTTTGTAAGCAATAAATGACTTTTTCGTGACTAATAAATCAATCTGATTGGATAAGGGAAGATTTGAGTTAGCGAATTAAAACCAGTTAGAATAAATATTTGGGTAATATTGTATTCCTGGTTGCTTACAGACATATTTTACTTGCCATTTTTATATTTTCTTCGAATTATTTGCATTTCGTGATTCAGAATGGAAATTTCGCCATGAAATTTTAAATTGTAAGATGGGAAATAATCACAAATCATCAACTGATATCTACGTGTAATCTATAGTCATTTATAATATGCATTTTAATAGATCTCGATATGGGATTTGTGCGTAAGTTTTTGACATCAATTATCTCGTTTAAATGCGTCTGCATTATTGCTGGATTGTGATTCTGCTTTATATGCTAGATTTGGTCGGTAGTAACTGCGTATCAATCAATGCCACTTCTCAATATTTTTTCGAAATACGTGTTACATCAATATTTCCTTATTGTTTATTTTAAATGTAAGCTGGCCATTTAGGATTGCTGTTTTTTATAAATGAGACTAAAACCAACCCTAAAAATCGAGGAATTTAATAAGAACGAAGTATTCTTTTCTGAAAATCCTGAAATCGGAAGATTATATGTTTGTAAAAAATGTAGGTACCCATTTCGGAACATCAAATATTTACACTTATTAATGTAGAACCAAGCTTGATTTACTTAAGCAAAAAAATTCAGTATTTTCTTCAAAATATTTCAAGATTGAGCTCGTAGAAAATAGGTTTGCGCTGTGGTATTTAGCTATATAGTTCATGGTTTCGATTCCCAACTTTGGCATGGATATTTGTAATTGTTCGAAACGCACTTTGAGATGTAAGTCTCTGACAAATTTGTACGATGTGCTGAAATCACCATTAAAACAATGAATAAAAATAGTCAAAGTAGTTATAATTACATAAGTCTAAGTTAAATATTTAGTGATATGTAGAATTTAAAAAAAAATACTTTTGCTAGCTAGTGTCGCGATTCAAGTTTTTAACACAGGGCAATTATTAAATGTTTTATAGAATTCATATATAAAATGTTAAATACTATCTTATAAACATTTAATTCCATAATAACCTGTAAATCTGCTTTGGTATGCTGAGTTGGCAATTAATGCTCTGGTCTTCGATTCAATAGTTCGTGGGATCGAATCCCATTTGGATCATGGATGTTTATAGTGGTTCGGAATCTACTTTATAAAGTGTAGGTATCAGTTTCATTATACCTCGTGAGCAAAAACTGACCTATGAGTGATTTATAAGCCGAGTTTGCTTTTATGGGTCTTTGCTATCAATGGAACATAGCGATTTAAAAAAATAACAATACGATTATAATAATAACGATAGTAATTTTTTTACGCTATTTACATTTGCTCAACGTATTGATTTGCATCACGAAATGAAGCTTCACTTCTAGATCAGCTAAAAGCACAAATCAAATTAAATATTGAACACTTGAAATTTTATTTTTATGAAGTTATTAAATATTAAAAACTAGATTCATTTCTCGTGCATATCTGGTGGGCGGCGTATTTTTCGGTATTAAATAATTTCACTGTTGTCAACAACATCTTAATTGAAACAAAAAGTACATATAGTTATTTTTGTTGACAGAATTACTGAGAATATAGAAATAAGAGTGGATTCGGCGCCGTATTTTTTTTTTCACTAACCACATTATTTGCTCATGGATGACATTTTAAAATGGAGCAAGGAATCTTTTTCTGGGAGAGAAGTGTGTTCCGTAACAGTATGCATTAAAAGTTCAACAACTATACAATGAATTCAACTTAAATTTCAATTTAAATTAATTACAAACTCTAATCAATATTTTGAAACTAAATATAGTATGTTTTGTTAATCAAAGATCAATATCCTGATTAAGCTGGACATGTTACCTGTGGTATATTTATGAACTATTACTCTTAGTTATAGCCTTCCTACGTCCTGATATCTCAACAGTTGGAAGTTACGGCAAATCTGCTCACGAATACTTTAAATAATTCAAATTTTGAGTGTTTATTGGCAGTTCGAGTGTATTAGAAATGTTAAAAAATTTAAATACCGCCATCCTGTTGTGTCCAAGATTTTGGAGTACTGGTATCCCTTGCTGGCTAGACATAATAATCTGTTCGATTCCTTCTCACGTAGGTCTCGATGGCAATGAAAAGACTGATTCAGCTACAATCTGGTAGTCCATTGGTTAACGCTCTTGCCTTCTTTTCAACAGTTCCTGGATTAGAATTCTACCTTGGCTTTGGATGTTTATAGTGGTTCGGAATCCAATTCAAATTGTATTCTCCGGTCTAATTAACAGTCTTGTTCAAAAAATGACTGTTGAGCGACAAGCAAACCAAAACCTGTATTCCTCTTTTAAATGCGAGAAGGACTCTGAGAATGAATATACCTCATATATAGGAATTATGGATCATACTGATCAGTACGCACAATAAATTGCGCACTATTTTCCCGTACCTCACTTCATTTTCAGATGAAGTCAGACTAACTCGTTTTCGTATCGGGCACTTTTCACAAAAGCATCTGTTTCACAACGAACCAAATCCATGGTGTGAAACGTGTGATGCACCATGATATAAAATTTATCCTATATTAATCTCGTGTCATGATTTTAATCAGCGTTTTATCTTTTAATACCTATTTTTTTTAAACCCTATTTGATCTTTTATGTGAAGCAAGCATCATAATATTTTTGGTTTTTTTTAAGATTAGGCTTTTACATTTTACTTAATTTTAAATTATACAACGTACATTATAAATTTTTATAATTTTGTACATGTTTATCAATTTAGGCACTTCTTTTTTAAAGCTAAAATTCGAATATATTTATTAATTTCAAAATATAAATGTTTTTTTATACAAGTATTGATAGTTAAATTCAAGTATTTATATTTCAAGAACTGGGATTGACTATTGAAAACAGTCCCTTAGTTAATCTTTTGACCTTGCATTTGATCGTACCAAACATTTGTAATTCCCCCGAATACTTTAATTGCAATTCATTGATTTGTGGCATTAAACACCATCAGAAAAGTATTCTCTATTCCGATGGTGTGTTTAATGGTGGGCTACTAATTACTGCTTTTGTTTTAATGACATTCTAACAATTAATTTTGGACATCACACTTGCGCGATTTCATCATTAATCGATTCTTATCTTTTTGCGTGTGAACTTATAATATATCTCACCCACGCTTACGCCCTCGCATAAACTTATTCATAACATGTTTAATTATTTTGCAAGTCTTAATCTGATTTATAGGCTATGTCGTATTACTTTCATGTTTGGAGGTCAAGCTCAGATTAATTTTTGAATTAATTTGCTTTTGAAATTGAATGTCGTCAAATAAGTCCTAGAGACTATCCTTGTGATTAAATGGTACTATTGATAATTTTTACTTTAAAAAAAATAATTGTACTTTGAAAATTATAGTATAGGAAATATGGATTTAATATGATCAACAAATAGGTTTTTTAAATTATATTTGTTATCCATATAATTTTCTTATAGGATTCATATTTAACATTTTATTACTAACTTATAGGATTCATAGTTTTCATTTTTTATTTATTTATATTTTATGTATCATATTTAAAATTTTTATTTATTTTAAAACTGAAAAAAAAGAAAAAAAAAATGATTGAGTGTTTCCCATGAAAAATGTCAAACTAATTTAAATTAAGTATACGATAGAAAGTAAAGGGCCACGTTGGCCTGGTTGGATAGGGAGTCTTTCTCGCTACCGGAAGGTTTTGAGTTCGAATCCCGGCTTAGCCGAAGATCCATTGTTCACTAATGATGACTGGGACACGTAAGATATGTCGCGTCGCAATGTCCTCCATGCTCCCATTCCAAATTAATACCTCTGGGTGTGGTTGGAGCCAGGCTATGGGTCTTCTCTGGTTTCAACTAAATTGGGAAGATACAGATGGTGCTGCCATCTATGAGCCAAAAGTCGTACTTCCACCTTCGTATGAGAGCGGAAGACACTCTCTCTCTGACTTCATTCGCATATAATAGGTTATTTCAATATATAAGTTTACATTTAGATGTTATTATTAACATGAATTTTATTGTTAGTGTATTAATTTGTTTCAATGAGCAAATAAAAAGTTTCTGCAAATCCATTTTTAAGCATGTATTCACTATCTGTTTGTGTGTCCATATTTAATGGGCAAAAATAAATTAAAGTCTAAATCAAAAATTTTTGAATGTCTGTCTGTAATAAATTAGAATAAATCAATTTAAGACTAAAAAATTTCAAAGAAACTTACTTATTTTTCTTGTTTACATATTTGTCACAAAATAATTCAATATATTATTTTGTATCCTTATTAATTTTGCGGTTAATATTTATCTTCAATTAAAATTCAATCTAGTATTTTTCATAATAGTTTTAATTATCCATTGGAATGTTCTTTCTACTATAACCACTTCGTGCGTTCCTGTGCACAAGTATTCAAATATGTTCATTAATTTATTTAAAAGAAAAAAAAAACAAAAACAAATATTAATGGAATATCTAAAACAAAACGATTAACGTTCATTTAGATTTTTTTTGATTTTGTTCATTTGCCCATTTTTAAATGACATCTATTTTGTAAAATTCAAAATTTCTGTAATCTGCTACAATTTCGGGGGGGGGGGAAATAATTAAAAAAAATAAATAAGTGGAATTCTTTTCTCAAATGGAATGAATTACCATTATTTTTCTATTTAATATTTAACCAATCTTATAAGATTAAAGTTATCTTAAAGATCGAAGAGAATTCAATCTAATTTTAATCTAATTCTTTTCTCAGAAATACATAATTTATTTATGATGTTCGGCAAATTTTTATGAGCATTTTGACAAATACTATTTTTATAAGATTGTAGAATTATTGCTATTAGTAGTATTTATTTATTTATTTTTTTAACTAACTACGTTATTTTTAACCAAGAATATTGTGTAAGAAGTTTGAGCTAAAAATACAGGGAAATGTATAATTGTTATTTTTTAATTGATAATATTTACTAATTTAAAATGGAAAACTTACGAGTGTTTTTCGTTTGCGAATACAATTTTATTAAATTATTTAGAATAAGAATTTCTAAATTTTATTAATAAAATATTGGTATTGTAATTTAAGAGGTTCAGATTTTGATTCATGTCGTTTGAAGAAAAGGTTAGGAACAACTTATCCTACGCATTCCGTATATACAGTAGTATACATGTATGTATACATGCATGCATGACATTTCGTTTTTCAAAATATCCTTAGCGGACAATAGATAAATGAATACATTTTGTCAGCAACTAGTTCTTATTGGCAAACTGCCCAAAAAAATATTCAATATCAAATATACCATCACATCAACAAAACAGCCATGAATACAATTGGAATCTGAAACTCGGCCAAGAACTGTTGGATCGATTTGTCCCCCCCCCCATATTTGCGTGGGACATTACTTCAATATTGGGTCATTGACCATCTCCAGTTTTGGACACCACCCACGATTTTATTTCCTTTTATGTCTATTTCCCCTTTCGTAGTTTCATACTGATAAGAATTAACAGCTTTTCGGTATTCCTTCCACTTCTACTAACAATGTCGCCAAATTTTGTGCCAATGTTAACTTTTAATGTTTCCTCTGACATTACAACTCCAATTTTCTGCCAAACTTTTACAGTAAATTTTATTTTGATCGCTGTTTAAGACAATAAAATGTAAGAAATAGTACTAAAGAAAACTTAGTTTACGGGAGTGCTCTATTCGTAAGGAATTCTAAAGTACTTATTTTTTCCAAAATATTTTTATGAAATTGATTTCAAAATAATGCTATTCTGTCTTTACAGAATTTAGACATTGGGGAAAAAAAGAATGGAAGATATCTTTATAAAACTGCTTTTTAGTTTCTAATCGGATTATCAGATTTTTATATCGGATGACAATCGTATTTTCTTAACTCAATGCTTTTCCTAAGCTGATGTGATTTTATTGTAGATTACATTCTAGTTGTAAAATATGTTTCTTTAAAACAAGTAAGTTGCATTTAAAGGAAAATATTTAGTAAAAATTTTCCCTAGGGTCACTAAAATTCAAACCAATCAAAATTATCAATAATATATTGAGGTTATATTACAATCTTTCAATAATTAAAATTTTTAAATATTAGGAATTTTTATATCAACGTTTTGCACTTAAGAAGCAAAACAAAATATCGAAATCTACTGAAATATTTTTAAATTTTTGGATAAAAATATATAAAATAAAATCTTTATTTTTGTGTCAACCAAATTTTTTTTGTAAAAATATTATAATTGAGAACTAAATAATTAAATGAATTTATTGAATTATTTATTAATTTGTAATGAAAGAATCTTTGTGAACAAAATTTTCAATACTAATGAAGCCATCATAAAGTATCACGATTTGGAAACTAGAATTGAAGCTTTGAATTTAAGTCGTTTCTCAACAATGATATAAGATTAATAAATTGCATATTAATAAAACTTATAATTAGTATTTTAGAATAATAATATTCTGATGCTGTAAGAATATTCTTACTTAAGAGTTTAAATTTCTAAAATCCAGCAATAAATGAATATAAGAAATAAAATCTGTTTAGTTTACAATAACATTCTATTACAAAAATATTAATGTTAAATTTGTTAAGATATTTGTAAAATTAGCATGCATTAAGCAGCTTATTACAAAATTAATCCAACAAATTTATATAATGTAATAAATTAATATACAATAATCCAACTCTAAACAAAGCATAGGTAATTTTTAAAAAATCGAAATTAAACTTTTGAATAAAATCAATGTTAAAGCTTTTAAAGTATTATGATTTTTAATTATACGAAGGCCAGTAAAAATATTTTAAAAACAATTATTCTGCATTTTGCGTGCTGTAGTAAAGATTTATATTAATATACTTCAGCCAAAAACATTTCTTTTATTACTAAACGATTGTTTTGCGATACATAATTTCTATTTTCATGATGCAACCAAACTCTGAAATTCATTTTTACACCAACTGCTCACGTGCTGTTCTTCTAAAATCGATATAACGTGCCACATCTTTAGTACGTAATTGCTGTTTTAGTATCGATTTTTTGTAATTTATGGATATACTAACTAATATTAATGTTTTATACATTTCAGCCGTAGTCTCTCCAATATCACTATTAATTTCAATTTATTTACATGGTTATTGAAAAATGTTTTTAATCTGCAAAATTTCATTCTCTTTAATATTTAAAAAAATGAATTTGAAGTATGTTTAAAATTTTAACGAGAAAGGTTATTTCATTGGTATCTTAATTTATTGTTTTACCCTGTAATTAGTACTTCTAGTTTTTGGTAATTTCTGTAGACAATCTTCGCAAGAACTGAATTTTTCTGAGAAACCCAAAATCATTTTTGTTAATTTAATTTCATTTTTTTGAGATCTTTACAGAATGAATTTCAAACTTTTTCTCTCACTAGTTCTAAAAGATCTTTCTCTCACTAGTTTTAAATAAATCCAAGGATTAAAAATCTTTATTAATCTATTTTCTCAATTTCTTAAAACAGGCAATTGTAAGAATCTGCCAAATGTGGTTCGACATTATCATTCAAATATTTTTTAAATTTATAAGGGAAATTTCTTAACTTGGAATGAACATTATATGAATTCTTGAGCAGACAATAATCTTATCGATTTATTTCATAAAATAAGAGCCATGAAAAGTTTTGGTAATTCTGACATTGACAATTGATAGTAAACTTGATTTTGCTGTTTTGAGTCAACAGTCAAAACAATGGAATGGTGCCAAAATCCGTTTCACCCTGCAAAGAAGAAGCAAATGATAATGTGAGTTGCGAAAATTAACAGGATCCAAAATCCGTCTTCCATAAAAAAACTACCCCTCATGGGGTTCAACTTCTTGTATGGGTGTCCCAACCCTGAGGTATATACCCAGGGAACTTTATTCTTTCTTCTATTACTATTCCTTTTGTTGTTCTTATTACTAATGACACTTGGCGGTGCCAAGCCCGCCCGTCCGTCCGAAACTAGGTGAATGAAGTCAGAGAGCGTCTTCCGTTTTTGAATAGAGCACCCTCATACGAAGGTGGAAGTACGACTTTTGGCTCATAAATGGCAGCACCATCTGAATCTTCCAATTTAAAGATTGAAACCAGAGAAGACCCATAGCCTGGCTCCAACCACCCCCAGAGGTGTTAATTTGTGATGAGAATATGGAGGACATTGTGACTCGACATATTTTAAGTGCCCCAGTCGCCATTAGTGAACACAATTGAACTTCGACTAAGCCAGGATTCGAACTCACTACGTTTTGATAACGGGAACGACGCCCTAACCAACCAGGCCACCGTGGCCTTATTCCTTTTCTTATCTCTTCCATTCCTCGATGGCAAGTGAGGAAGCTCTCCATGAGTAGGCGCTTTGTTTGCTTCTTGCTTCTCATTGACTGTTGTAATCCCCACTTACGACAGTCACTGACAGTCAGGCTGTACGTGTCATCCCTTTGGAAGAGCGTTACCAGTGTATCAGTCGGGTAGTACCCGAGTTACTTTCGTGGCTTGTCTTCTAGGATTCAAACGACGGGGTCACATCCTTGGGTTTAGCTCCAGGGTGGTCATTATCTCCGGGGGTGACTCCCAGCGTACAGGTGCCAGGTAGCATCATGGTAAGCTCTGGTACTGGAAATATCAAAAGCCGGTGGCTGCCATCACTTATAGAGCTCCATGGTGGATGGTGATGTCGAGCCTAAAAGTTAATAAATATGGGTTCTAATTCTTGCGTCATTGAACTCAGTTCATGTACTCGTTACATGTTGATAATTACCCTTTTCTGGCGCAGCATGTCCTTTCTTGGACCTTCTAGTACAAAAACTTCTCACATCATCTATCGGTAATATACAAAATGTCAAAAAATTACGATCTGGAGATCTTGTTGTGCAAGTTAATTCGAAACAAGCTGGGGTTATGAGCAACTTAAAAAAATTTGGAATCATTTTTAATCGAAACATTTTATAAAACCTAAAATGAAACATCATTTTACAAAACCTAAAATGAATGCCGCGGTATTCTTTCTAACCCAGACTTCAAGAATGTTGCATAAGAATATTTGTGTGGAAGAACTTTGTGATCAAATTTGTACATCACGTCGTATGAAGATTCGACGTGATGGTAGACTTATTCCCTCCCAACATATCTAACTTTTCAAACACCAATATTACCAAAATGCATAAAAGCAGGTTATGTAAGTTACAAACTTCGTACTTTCCCTAAACCGCTCAGGTGTTTAAAATGTCAGAGATATGGTCTTTCTCAACAAGCTTTTCAACACATAGTTTAGTCTTTAAATTTGTCTTAAAAGCCCTCTCCTTTGAGCGAAACTCGTTGAATAGACATGCACATTGTAAATATTTCCCCTTGAAATATTAACATTAAAAAAAAGAGTCTTGTGTATGTCTCAATGTTGTTTTCTGAATAAATTAACGGGGGGTGGGGAGAGAAATTAATTCACGAGATTTTGCATTTTATTTAACGGTGTTGAAAATTAATTTCAATAATTTGCTTTACATTTATTTGAAAATTGCCAAAATAAGCCAGTCTGAGAATAAATGTGACATTTTAAAGGAATACATAATCGATATCCAAATACATAATCGATTCTCACTAGTGTTTGAGTTCTAACAATTTTACACGAAGCCTTCTGTGAGATCCATAATAGTCAATAAATTTAATTTTAAAAAATTAACATTTATATTCTTACCGTGTAAAACTATAAGTGGACCTTTAAAAAAATATTATTTAATTCATTTTATCAATTTAAAAGAGATAAACTCGTATTTTACATTGGATTTATTCAACTCTTTAATTGAAAATATATCAGGAAATCTATTACATTTTCAATTAAAGCAAAAAAAAAAAAAAGTGTTAATAAAAGCAAAATATTCTGTGGTAAATGAATGGGAGTAGCCATTTAAGAAATTACCTTGAAAAATTGCTAAGCTTCCGGGTGCGTTTGCAGTGACCGCTAGCTCTGCGTAATTTTGTGCATTGTTCCCTTCCCCATAAATAGATACTTTAAACTTTTCCATATTAAGAAACACATCCGGACATGAAGATCTTGAAGGAGATAAAACTCCAAATGCTGTTTTCTTTTCCTGTATGTGATATACTACTGAAAAGATAAGATTTCAAGAGATTTGTATTTTTAACTGATTTCTCGATTTTCAAACTACGAGAATGATTATATGTTTTCAGCAACTGTATTATGGTCAAACTGTGGATTTTATAAATATCCAAATACATGCGCATAAATTTTTATAGAAAAACTAATAATGGTTTTTCATTTCGTACAATAAATTGATTTTAAATAGATTATTTTTTTCATTTAATATTTGAACTTTCATGTGTATATTCTTGAAAACTAATTTGATCTCAAATGAGATTTGATTTTAAGCGAAAATGTATGTGTATATTATTTGAGAATGCTATTTTTTAGAAGTGCACTCTAATTTTCGAGGTTAATTCTTTTTATTATTATCAAATAATCTTTTATTTCCTTACTCACTTGATTTAAATTTATTAGAATATTTTATTTTTCCACAATTCTTCCATAGCCAATATTTATGACTGAATTAAATTGACCAAGCACTCACGAACTTCTTTGTGTGCCAAACCTCCGAGTTTTACCGCAAGCACATTGTACAACTGGAGACACGTTGGCACAGAAGGTGCTGGATGCCGATGGGGATTACTTCGAGGACTAACTTTAAAAGCGAAATAAAAATTTTAATCCTGGCGCAGCATGTCTTCTTTTGGACTTTGTGCCATAAAACCCAACCAACCAACCAATCGAGGACTATAACAATACGTTACATTTTCTGTAGGTCATGTTTTTTTTTTGGGGTCATTAAAAATGGCAAGAATTTTTTTTATGTGAACCTTATATGTACACTGCTGGCCACTGAAATGCTACACACTGAAGGAAGCATGCAAATAACATGAAATTTACAACATGCATTAGCTAGCTGAGGTGAGATATGAAAATGATTAGAATTTCAGCGCAGACACACATTACGCGTGCCTGTGGTGCCACTTCAAAGCTCTATTTAAGGCTTAGAGATTTCGGCAATTATGTTTTTTAAGATTAAAAAATAATCGCCGTTTTCTAATTAATCAGTAAGTATCCAAATTTGACAGCGGGAGGATAGTAGCATACCGAGATTGTGGATTAACTTTCAGGGAAGTCGATAGTTGTGTTGGACGTAACCAAACTACTGTAATGCGGATATGTGATCGTTGGATGCAGAAGAGTACGACAGACCTACGTGTTCGATTGCATCCACCTCAGTGCACCACTTCACTTGATGACAGGCGAAATGTGTGCATGGCAGTGACGCATAGCTCAGCCACATCATGAATCATAACACAGCACATTCAGCCTGTAACGCTTCATCCAGTGTCTACGCAGGTCATTCGACGCCGTTTACAGCAGAGTTGTCTGTCTACAAGACATCCATTGCTTCGTCTACTCTTGACACAGAACCACAGACTCCTCCGCCACCAATGGTGCGATGAAAGGATGTTGACGACAGAATAGAATTATGTCTTTACAGATAATTCATACTTCTGTCTGCAACACCAATGGTCGCATTCGAGTCTGGAGACGCAGTGGAGAAAGGATATTGAACAGCTGCGTTCCGCACAGGGTATTATGATATGGGGTGGTATTGGATATCCTTCTCGCACTCCTCTAGTACGCATTGACGGTACCTTAAATAGCCAGCGCTATATTTTCGAGGTATTGGAGCCAATTGTCCTTCCTTAATTTTATGACTAATCTACAGCCATATTTCAATAGGATAATGCGCGAACACACGTGGCACGCATTGTCCAAGGGTTCTTTGTTAATCACCAGATTGAATTGCTTTCTTGGTGGCTCGCTCCCCGGATGTTTCGTCTCTAGAAAACGTCCATGGTTGCACAACGATTGACTCGGATTATATCCCCACCTGCCACACCAGATCAACTTTGGCAACGTGTGAAAGCTGCTTGGTCGGCTGTCTCCCAAGAACACATCCAAAGTCTCTTTGAATCAATGCTGAGGTTTGTGGCAGAGGTGTTCTCCAACAATGGAGGCTATCTGGCTACTGATTTTGGCAGGAACCGCACTCCACAAAAGTCAATAAATAATCATTTGACACTTGGTCAATATCTTATCTACAAAATAAATTTTGTTGCGATATCTCTTGTCTTTCTTGATATTACAATTCGGGTGGCCACCAGTATAACGTACTTGATTGTGTACTTGGACTTATTTATCAGAATTAAAGTAATGTTTTTGACTGTTTAAAGTAGAGAATAACTCCACTTGCACTATTACAAGCTCGTTTGCTCATTTTGAACTAACATTCAATATATATTAGCAGATTAATCCTTGGATCCTAGCAACGAAATAAACATTTTAATCAACCAAGAATCCACTTTTCTTATTTGTAACAATTAATGTCTTTGCTTGAAATACTTTTAAATGATAAAATTTTATTTTAAAATGTAACCAACGAATATTTAGGATTTTATGTTAGAAACTATTTATGACAGAATACATTTTTTCATATGCAGTCTTCCAGACTATAAATGATGGGTTTAATACCCACGTGGAGTGTGGATGATGGTAGCGGCTCAGAACCCTTATCATATTCCCGGTCCAGTTAAATCTTGTGCTCCAAAAGTAACTATCGAGTGACAACCGAACCAAATACTTGTGTTTTCATTTAAAATAATTATTTTAAATGTAAGCATTCGTAAAGGATTATATTTTTTTAAGTACAAGCACTTTAAAAGGATTGTTTTATTGACACCCTAATCTTCAAGGTTATATGTAACGCTTTCTAACTGTTGAATAAGATTTTCATTCATCAACGATTTAAAACTTTTATTTCATAGAAGAGTTAACACGCCTGAGCTTGAATAAGATCTCCCAAATAATCATGTCCAACGAACCGTTGCAAATTATAACCATTTCTGAGAAAAAATGAAACTTGATTATATTGATATTTCTCCGAAAAAATAAATATTTTGCTTATTCATGCGAGATTGTATAATTTTAAGTCTTGACTTTTCGGTAAATTTAATATAAATACAGCTAAAATATATCTTGACGAAATACAGGGCTTAATTTTTTATTGTTTACAGTCTCGAGCCAATAAGAGGGATTAGAAAATTGGCGCTTTGGCGAATTATTTTCAGAGAAAAGGCTCGCATCGCTTCCTTTAAAAAATGCTATTTCGTATCTGGGATTTTAACTTTAATAACTTCAAAGAAAAAATTTATTAAGAGCTTATGAAATATGTTGTTTAGTTGATCTTCCATAGTTCATGACCTCTTACTATTTTTTCTTTATTGAGTATATATATATATATATATATATATATATATATATATATATATATATATAATGTAATTATTTTCACTTCGGTATTTAATTATTGTTGTTAATTTATTTGTAAAAAAAGTTATATATCACAAATTCTATATAATGTGTTTATTAAACATATATACGATAAAATATATTTATCTTAGGTACAACGGTAAAGATAATATGCTTTACAGAAGTAAATATTATCTTTAGTTTAGTTTTATATGTTATTCTAGAGCAAAGGTAATCAACTAAACCCAAGATATAATCGAGCTTAGTCTGTTGTTTTTTTTACTTTTAAGAAAGATTTGCTTTCCAGAATTCCCAGCAACAAACAATTAAAATTTGTTTAACAATTAAATAAAATTTTAATCAAAGCAATTCAGTAAAAGGTTTTTTAAAAGAATTTTTTGCTTTCTTAGTAATTCTTATTTTATTTTGATTATATTTCATATTATATTTTTCCTTACTTAGAAGCAGTAATCCGGTGTCACTTGTTTTAACAAAAAATGTAGTGATTAAATTTAATTTCTGGTAACCCAGGTACTTATAGCGCTTTAACGTAGTTTTAGTGTTACAGTTTTGTTATTCAAATTTTGGCAGCGCTTATCTTGATGTTTAAAAAAATTATTAAAAAACCAAGGGTTATCCATAAGTAAATTTTTATCTAGCATTTTAAATTAACTCATCTAACAAAGTAATTTTGCTATCATGCCTAAATTCTTTTTATTGATAAGTTTATTTTGTGTAATCAAATCGAAATATGCAAATTTTTTTATTAAGGTTCCGTAAATTTTATGAATATAACTTTTTTATAATTATGCATCAAGGAGTAATTCAATATTTTTTAAATTAATATAAAGATATCTGCAAAAAAAAAAAAAAAACGTAATATTAGTAAAAATTTATTTTATCAAGGAAACTTTAATTACGTAAATTTAAATATACTAAATTTTTTTTCTTATAGTTAATTTTTACAAATTTTATTTAATCAATATAATTAAGACTGATTCAATCTAGTTTCAGATGCAGTATTTCTCATGCATGTAACCAATTTTTGATTAATTTAATATTTCAGACATAGCAAATTCTAATTTTTATAACATAATGAAAAATTTTCAGTTGCAGATATATAAAATAGTTAACCAATTTGAATTTTATTTTATCAAATAAAAATACCCTGAAACTATTCTATCGTAATTTTTTTTAACAGTTGCTTTCATTGCTCTGGAATAGTAAATTATGTGTTTATTCTGTTTAAATATTTTTATAGTTGATAAAAAACTGTATTTAACTGTGTGAAAAGAAATTGATTTTTCTTCCTTTTTAATCTGAACTGATAATTAAATGGTTAATGTTTTTGGCTTTGAGTTCAAAAGTTTATAGGTTCGATTCTCACTGTAGTTGTGGTAGCTCGCGTTAAGTCTTAAATTACGATCTAATCAGACCTTACCTGGAAAAGTTGACTGTAAGGTATTAGTGTGAACTAAATAAACTCCAATCTTTTTATTTTAATAGCGATCAAATATTATGTGTCATAATATTAGAACTATTTTTTAATGCGTATGAAAAAAATACTCCTTTATCTCTCTCAAGTCATTGGTTCTGATTCTGTCATTGTGTGATTCATTGGTATATTGATAAATTTACTAATGAATCAATAATTCAGTAAAATTGGAAATTATATTAAATTGAGGCACATGTATAAAGTATAAAATTTTTATACTCTATATTATTTGTTATTCTTTTAAAACAAATAGTAATTTATAATTTAATTATAAAATATATAAATTTTTAAATTGAAAAAACTCTATCTTGACTGTTTAAGAATCTTTAAGACATTAAATATTTAACCACTTAGAAAAAAAGTGCACAAATTATGTATTCTAGGGAATTGTGTAATATTCAAAATGTGCTCACTTATTTTCCTTTTAATTAACGTCTGAGTAATTTTTATTTCTGTTATCCACTTTTCAATTATCTTTCAAAAGAGTGAAGAAAAATCTCATGATTTTTATACCTCTTTGTGTTGTCATGGCAACCTACTTTTTCATGGAGAAAGTTAAAGTTGCTTATGCGAAACAGTTCTGAAACAAATTTAAAAACATCTTGTTTCAAAATCGTTGTTACTTTTAGAATTATGACATAAGAATTGTCTTTCTTGCGTTCATCCAAATTAGATTATCTTTGAAGGTCTTAAGGGATTACGACTTAGGAAAAGAATAAAGTTTGGTTTGGTTTTGAACACCGTGATTTCCAAAATCCTCTTAGTTTTTCTAGGACTATTTAAGCTTTAAAATGTAATTTTGTTTATTTTAAATGTACATTCCTATAGTATACTCGTGTTTACATAAATTGTTTTGTTTTTTTCTGACGAAAGAACATAGTTTTAGGCAGTTGAACTGTATTTTAAAAAGTTAAATTTGGTCCTAGAAAATTAAAAAAAGTTAAATTGTAATTTAAGTTTTCCATTGAATTTCATAAAGAAGACTTAAAAATACATATTTTTAAAAAACGTTATATGTGGATTTGTTGTAAAAAAGGAAGGTTTGATACCATATATTCCAAGCTGGTACCTGAATCGAACGTTTTTGCCTTTGACCCAATAGTTAGTGAGTTCGAATCTCAGCTCGGGTTTGGTTGTTTGTAGTGGTTTGGAATCTATTTCAAATTGCAGGTCCTAGTTTAATGAGCCTATCTGGGAACTAACAGTTTGCTATCTTGCCTTTGGTTTAATAATTCGTGACGTTAATTATTTCGAATCCAATTAAAACTCTTAAATAATCTGATGAGGCTTTCTGTGCAAAAATGACGTTGAGCAACAAAACAAACAAAAGCAAATTTTGTTACCGCATGTTAATATATATATATATATATATCCCAACATTCAGTAGTTATCCAAAGATAAGAATTTTAAAAGTTGGTAAAAGTTATCTTTTTATTCTAAGAGCGAATAACGTTACCAAGTATCATTTTGCATAAATTAACTGCATAGAGGCACAAGCAACTTTACTATTACGTTAAACCAGCGTGAATTACTATTGAAATTATAAGCGTTATCGAGATTGGGAAATGAAGCATAGCGCATTATAAATTAACCAGAGACAAATTATTCCGATATAAGTTTCATTCCATTTTATGCAGCCATTTCCAATTCAATCTCTGTCAAATATTCAGGGAAAATATTTCATTTATGTAAGATATGGTTTAATTGCTCAGTTAACAGCTTTTAAATAGACTTAGTAAGTAGCATTTCTCGCAGAGAAATCTAAAAATACTGAGATAATGAATAGAATAAGATGCAAATTATACGCAAATTCACTATAAAATTTCCTGTCAAACTATTTGTTACTAATAAAATAAGTAATCCCATTTTTTCACAATCATTATTTGAATTGTTGTCCAATAGTTAATTACCAAGATATATATATATATATATATATATATATAT
>JAPDSC010060069.1:55954-83117 GCA_026290005.1 Latrodectus geometricus
TTTTTTTTTTTTTTTTTTTTTTTTTTTTTTTTTTTACATCAATTTATCATTTATTGAAATATCTATTTAATTTTACTTTAAGACTTGAAAACATTCAAATTATTACTGCTTTTCTTGATCATACAATTTTTTTGAATCCTTTTATCAAACTATAGAACTGCAAATGTAATTTTTTGATATTAGATTTCCATTCTTTAAATTTTAATTTTTATCAGGATGTTTTTAATATTTATTCAATGCATATAAAGGTGGTGCAAAAAGTTATTTAATATTATTATTTAGAACTGATTCATATTTTTACAAACTCTATCACAAAAATTTTTTAATTGAATTTGCAAAAGTATGAATAAAATGTTTTTATATTTCAATTTGAATTGTTCTAGGTAATTATTCATATCATAAATGCTTGATTCATTGTCATTATAATAGCCATTCTGCCATATATGATTGCATTTTATATGTGGCAGAATGGCTGTCAAATGGTTAGAGGTCTTTGTTCTTTCATTCAACAGCTTGTGATTAGATTCCCACACAGCTTAGACTCTGTTGCTTGTAATAGTTTGGAATTTTTATTTAAACAGTGGTTTCCAATACTAGTCCATGTATAAAAAAAATGGCTGTATCCCAGTGTACGGTACACTATTTTTATACAATTAATATAATTATATAATATAAAATTATATAACTATATAATATAAAATTATATTATTTTATAGAAATAATATAATTTTATACAATATTATATACAATTAATTATAATTGTAAATATGCGTATCGTTGTATATATGCCTATCGTACAAGGAGCGTACCATTCACTGGGAGTTAACCAAAAAAAATTTTCTTTGATTGTTGAATATACCAATATATTATCATTTTATAAGGGTATGTTATAAAAAAATTAGTTTATAAAATTGATTTATTTTATTGATATAAATGTTGCTGTGATAGAAACAAACAAATTAAAAAAGTGAGCCTTTAAACAGATTGGAATTTTGTTTGAAGACTATTCAAAGTAAACTCACTTCGAAATATTCAAAGTGAGTTCCTAACCAAATTTAAAATAATTCATTGCTAAATTAATTGCATATAAAGAAGAAATATTTTCATCTTACAGATTATGAAAACTCTGTTTGTTAATTGAGTTTTTGTTTTCTTAATATTTTACTCAAGAAAACTGAAATTTTTTCTCTATGAATATTTATTTTATTGTATTTTATAAAGTATTTTGTATAAATAAATCTTAGTTTCTTACATTTTAGTAATATACCAAATTTTATTATCTAAATTAGTTTTTAAAAATATTTCATAATACATTGTTTGCTTTAGTGTATAAACAAGAGAATATTAATGTAAGTAATATTCTTCAATTTGCATTGAAAAGCAAGAAATGTGTTTAAGTAAAGTTTTGTATATATCTATAAATTGAATTTACTATTTCCATAGAAAAGAGTTATAGTTCATGGCCAAATGATTCCAGCCGAATAAATAATAATGGGATGTTGTTAGAAGAAGAACGTCCTGTGGTTCCTGGGGTTTTCATTAAAGCTGCTTCATTTGATGCACTGGTTTGCTTATTGATTGATTCCTTTTGTAAGTTCATTTGCTAATTTATCTGTTGTATG
Organism: Latrodectus geometricus; assembly: GCA_026290005.1. Classification (NCBI taxonomy): domain Eukaryota; kingdom Metazoa; phylum Arthropoda; class Arachnida; order Araneae; family Theridiidae; genus Latrodectus; species Latrodectus geometricus. The sequence continues at coordinate 57,577 of JAPDSC010060069.1, forward strand.
AATTGAATGATTTGAGTATTTAAATATACATTTTAATTTTAAAAACCTAAATTCAATTTACACCTGCCAGTTTAGAAGATTGAAGATTTCAGTCTTTGTTTTGAGTTTTTTAAAAAGTTAACTTTATTTTTAGTTATCTACCCTAAATTTAAATTGTAATTTGTCTTTTAATAATGGAATAGAAAAAAATCTCTAAATAGTCAAGTATTTTTCTAAATATTACTATAAGTTTCCTTTTATTATCATTTTTCAAGAAAATTCTTAAGTTTTTCAAATTTTAATTTCCATGTTTTTAATTGCATTATTTATAAATATAATTGTTACTTTGATGAATTTAAAAAATAGCTGCTTTATTTCTGCTTTTGATTTCATAAAATGTTATATTTCTGTCTTGATTTTTTTTTTTTTTTTTGCAAGATATTTGTGCTTATGTATGTTTTTTAATTTAATAAATTTTAAGAGTATCTGGATATAATCATTAAAAACATTGTAATGTGAATCAAGACTTTTAGATAAATAATAATAAGGAAATTAAAAAGATTATTTTTTATTGTGTATGTGAAAAAGAATAAATGAAAATCTTCATGTTATTAAAGTGAAATATAATTTTAGAATTCTTTTAAATCACAGAATTATGTAGCTGGGAGAAGACTGCTTCTTAAATATTCATTATTTTATAATTAGTATTGTATGGAAAAACTAGAGCAATTCTGTAATTCATTTTACAAGAAATCAATTTTAAATTTTTTAGAAAAAATCAAGCTCATTATTTTGAAATTACTATGAATTTGGGTACAAATTACTATAAATAGCAATCCCATTGTGGATATAGTAATGAATAAAAAGGATTTGCTTTTTTGTAAATTCTTAATATTTTGCGGACTTCATCTATTGAGTTAAACTTCTCATAGTAGTAAGTATGTGAAACTCAATGGCACCCATCATGAAATATGGACATGTAGAAAGCAGAAATATTCAGTTCCCATTCATCTATTTTGACTGCTATTAGATCTAAGATTCAAAGTGATTGATCCTACATTCAGGCCACATGAAAAGTAGAATTAAGAAATGTTTTTGTGCAATTATGTAAATTCAAATTGTTACAGACATGGTTTGACATGTCTTTTAATAATTTTTTTTAAAAAGAATTTACTCAATGCTGTTTTAATTTCTCAATATAAATAGCTTACATCAAGAAATAAAATAAAATTCTGAAGTTTTGTATTTTAAAGCCAGTTAAATTTATTGCATTGCTTTGGTTTATATGGCTTTAAATAGTTTCCTCAAAAAAGTTGGTTTAATCTAACAAACCAGAATATTTGGAATGATCTATAAATTACTATCTTAAAAAAAATTTCTATAAAAGATTTGTTCAAGTTGAGGGATATGAAGAAATGTACTGTGGGCAAATTATGAATTCCATATTGATATCATATGTTGATTGGAGGGATTCCCAATACTAGAATTGAACTTTGTCACTTAAAAATCTCAAAGTCATGCCTTAATCATTGTGACCTGAGCAATGAACAGTAAAAGAAATATTTTCTGCTTATCTATATCACCAGAAGGCAATTTGCTTGTATATTTATGTTGTAAGGTAAAATACTCTATCATATATTCAAAGGCTACCAGAGCATTACTTGTCAGAACAACATTTTTTGTAGAAGATAGCAAATTCCAAGATTATACATGACTGTAAGAAGTGTATCATCAGAAATTTATGGACCAAATGTTTGTTGGTACCTTTTCTTCTGAATATACTTTATGTGATATCATTTTCTTATATTTCTTTAAGAAAATCTATTGAAATCTGTATAATTAAAGAAAATTCATGTTATTTGTTGATTTTACTTGGGTATAACCATAGGCTATAACCAATTTTCTTACACTGTTGAATGTGGCTATTCAAATTTTGGCTTGCACAATATTTTCCTTTGTTATTGTCTGTTTCATAACTAGTAGCAATTTCTTTTCTACTTTTTCATTTTACTTATCTAGATTCAATGATAGATATAACCATTTCCTCAAAAAACAAGACCATTAGTCTCATGATTGTAATTACTGGCTTTCTGTAAATTTTTACTTACTGAAATAATGTTACAAAATCATTTTTTAGTTAATATAAGTTTTACATTTACATTGATCTAATACAATGATTTTCTTATTACTGTAATGACTAAAATGCTTTAATTAAAAACATCTAATTTTTTTTGTTACATAATTTATATGCACAAGTGCTTTCACCTGTGTGAAATTAATTTGATTTATACTTGCCAAGCAGCTTTCATTCCAGAGTTCTAAAAATTTTTTTTAATTTCAATTACCTTTTGCTTGTATAGAAAAACAAAGCATACAATAAGTTTCAAAAATTGTAATTTTTGTAGCAGTATTATAAGTTATGGTGAAAACTTTGTTAAATTGTTAAAAAAGCTGTTAATTTGAGCTAAAATTAAATGAGTTTTGATTTCAATTCTTTAATACAAGTGATTGAAATACAGACGAACATGTTTAAAAATTTATATATGTTGTTGAACCCAGTAACAAGATTTCATTAGTTTTCAGTAATTTTTTTTAATCATTGTTATATTTAAATCATTTGCACTACATTTTTTTTATAAACAGTTATGATAGTATTAAGAAAATATTACAATTCACATACATATTACAAATCACATATGCATATAAAATGATTTTATGGTAAAGTAAATATTCACATTCAAACATTAAGGTCTTTAAATTATGGTTAATTAATGAACAAGTGCAAGTTTGTTTCATTAGTTCTTATTCCAAATTTATCAAATGCTTTTATCTTAAGTTAAAACTTTTAATGATCCGCTATAATTAGTCACTCAATTCATAGAAATTTATTTTAAATGTAAATTATAATAAAAGCTCTTCTGGTTTTAATTATTTTGTTTGTAATCAGTTATTAATATATATGATCTCTCTGTTTATTAGAATATTACTATATTTTCCTTTCTTTTGTATGTGAATAACGTGATATTTATGCATTTTAGTACCTGGAGGAGGTTTAAAAGAAGAGAACAGTAATTTTCCCAGGGTAATGTTACTTATGCATCAGTGGTTTACTTCTTCAGAAAATTTAGCACATTGCCTAATTACAAGATATCCTTTTTTCCTAATTTTTAATCTGTATATTGTTATTTACCTGTGAATATGTTTGTGTGTTTGAATTCTATCTTGGGTTTGGATGTTTGTAGAAGTTCGGAATCCACTTTAAACGGTAAGTTTTTGCCTAGTTGTGCCCAAAAAAAAAAAAAAAAAAAAAAAATTCTTTGAAAGACAAACAAAACCAAATGTATTTATGAATATAGAAATGGAGCTATAAGTTTCTTTCATTGTAGTGTAAATATCAGATTTTTATTTGATAATTATATTTTACATAAGTTTTATTTCTATAATTTTATAGATTTTGTAATTATAATTATCATAAAAAATCTTGTATAATTTTTTTATTGTGCTTTGGAACAAACTGAAAAAATTTACCTTTATCAGTTTAATTTTTCTTGGTTATTTTAACCAAGTTTATAACATTTTTCTTTTAATTCTTAAGAATCTGAAATATTTTATTTATGACGTTAAAGTGAAATACATTCCATGTGATTTTCAAAAAATGAAGCAATATAATTATTTTTCTATTTAGAGTTATGTTTTATATTAAAATGACACACTGCTGTGATAAATAAAACAACTAAGAAAATATTAATGTCAATATGTTTGGGTTAATCTTTTTGTATTGTTTGATTATTTTAGTTTATTGGTTATTGAAGTTTTGAAATACTGTAATTTTTTCTTTTATAACATTATCTTTTGAGAATTTAAATGTTTTTAAATTATATACATAATGTTTATCATACATATTAAATTATACATACATATTAAATGTTTTATGTATAAATATTAAATGTTTTTAATTATATTTAATAAATTTATTATCAATTTATTATTCTTAACCTATTTATACATTTTGGGATTATGAAGCAGCATCTAATTGCCATTCAACATGTTTTCATTCATATCAGAAAGTAACAGAATGTATGATTTATCAGTATCGAGCTCGCATTTGTCAAACATTTAAGTAAACATTTTTTTCATTATATTCTATAATTATTGTAATAACATGCTTTCCTTCTTAAGTCACTTTCTTTGAAAATAACATTACTGTGTTTTCATTGCATATATTTACAAACCCAAAAATTTTATTACATATCATTGAAAAGTTATTCATTACTTTTAGAACATGCATAATTTTATTTATAAAACTAAAGAATGTACTGAATATTTTTATTTAACATTAAATAAGTATGTCATTTTTAAGATATAATGTAAATCTCTGAATAACATAAATTCAGTGTATACAAGAAGAAAACAAAAGGAAGATATTCATTAAATGGATTTCAGGGAAAACCCCTAAGCTCTCCCCTTCAATTCTACTATACCCCAAATAATCTAGGGAGCTAACATACGAAAGATTTTGCCTTATTTTGAGTGATAAAAGTAATGATTAATATAATATTTTTCACTGTTTGACCACACAATGATTTAATGACTTTTTTATTCCCACTAAAAAAATTTTTTTACCAAGTCTATATTTAACAATATACAGAGCTGATATATAATGATGTCAAGATAAATTAGGTCTGTTTTTAGAAAGTTTTAAAGTGGTTTAGAACACACCTATTTATGAAGTATTCTGGGCATTTTATATATTTATAACTGGAATCTATAGTTCTTTTTTCTTTCAATTAACCAGTCAAAAGTTTGATTCAGGCTTGCTTGTTTCAGGCCCTTCAGAGACCACTCTAAACTGTATATTTTTTTTAAACTAGATCTTTTGAGTAGGGGAATCTTTAGATCAGGATTACATTGATCATTTCATATGGATTATTTTTGAGCTTATTGATTATCATTTATTTTCTCAAATATGGAATGATGAAAATACTTCTTATCGACGCTGTTAAATATGCATCAATGAGATAATATAGAAGAGTGAATATTTTGTGAAAAGTAAATTTGTGAGGTTTTGTGAAAATTGGGAATTTATCCAAATCTGATAAATTTTCTAGATGTGATGAATTTTTTTAATCTTCAAAAATTTTATCTTTCTTTTTTACTTCTTTTTAAACAAAAATTCAAGATCCTTTTGTATATATAATTATTTTACAAATGCAGTGTTTAAATATTTATTTTTAAAGTTAATTTTTGAGTTTTCTTTACATCTAAAACAGTTAAAAAAATTAAAAACAGCTATTTTTTTACATATGTCAAACATTAGCATGGGCTCTCCTATACTTCTCAACGAAGTCATTCTGTTGAGAAAGTATGGAAAATCGCTGTACGTTATTATGAATCCTTGAAAATTTAGATGAATTTTGATTGAAATATTTAACATTGCAATAAATCAGCATTAAGAACAATGTAGTAGCAATTTTCAATATTTATATGCTTTATTTTCTTTATATCATCTTTATTATCTTAAAATTTAATCTAAAACTAGATATAATGATAGAGTAAGGATACTATAGTCATTTAATCAGTTGTAACTCACTTTATTAATTTTTATTATCATAATTATTAAGTATAATTAACAAATTTAAGATCGCCAATCAATATATTCATATAATGATGTGTAAATTTTGTATTCTACCTATTTTTGAAATAAACTTTATTGTGAACTTTGATCTTTTTTATGTTTTCTCTGATATGTATTTGCATTTCGATTTGCTTATCATTTTGAATTGTATCATGTTAAAATATCTATTAAACATTTACAAAATTAAATGTTAAATTTTGCTTCTGTTTAATTTTTCAATCATTATTAATCTTCTGTTTAATCATTCAAATTAAACTTTTTAATTGAAAATATTTTTCCAGATATTGGATTCGTATGTTTCCCATTCATTTTGATCTTAATCCATCATTAACTGCTACTGTCCAGGAATTCCAAAGCAATCTCTACAATCAAAGTCTATGTGTTTTAGCAGATCATCTGGACCTCTCCAAACTGTAATAATTTTATTTTGTTTGTGTGCAAATAAGTTGATAATAAATATTTTACTGCATGTAATTTATCAGTATAAATGTGTATAGTGAAATTTTTAGTGTTAAACATTTCAGATTTATTGTCTAAAGTTTAGATGAATTTATTTTATGTAATGCTTAAAAAATAAAATTTTTAAATACTTATGTTTTAAATGGAATTGTGAGTTTTGATGTCTAACACAGTTTAAAACTGGAAAACTATTATAAGCTATTAGGAATTCCAAAAAACTTACATTCATTTTGATCGAAATCCTTAACATTGCAATAAAAAGCAAAATATTAATAAATATTGAAATAAATAGCTTTATTTTTAATTATTTATATATTTTGATATTTGTTTAATGATTTTTTTTTCTAATATTTCATGTGTAAAATTAGTACTTATAGAAATCTTTTTTTTATAATTTTTAAAGATTTTAATACCCGTACACACAACCAGTATTATATTTCATAAGTGTAAATATTAGAAAAAATATTTTAATAATTATATTTTAATTTTTTATCTTATGTTTTTAATGATTTTTGACATGAGAGTTTAAACTTTAAATTTTATACCATGTCTGTGAAGAACATGCCAAAATTAATTTAATTTTAAAATTGTTTTTAACAAAAAAAATTAATTTCATTATTTAATTCTGCAATTTTCAATAGCTTATTGTAAAATTTTTATAAACATATTCAATCTACATTCTTGTTGTAGATGTTAAATCCTGAGGAATGAATTTCCATACTAAATTTCCAATCCATCTAATAGGTTTATATTTTACTGCATAATATTTATATGCATATGATTAATGAATTTTTTTTAAATAATTTTTTATCTAGACCTTCATATGACTGGGCTAGGAGTATGTCAGTTCGTAATCCTCCTGCAAAGCATACAAGAAAAATTTCATTAGTGTTTGATCATCTTGAACCCAGTGAACTAGCAGAACACATCACTTACTTAGAACACAAAGTCATGCGAAGGATCACAGTAAGATCTTTGCTTTTATTAATGTCATTAAAAAGTTTTTACTTCCAAATTTTTAAAAATTGATGAACTTTAATTATTTGTAAGCCATATTAAATTTATATTAAGTCTATGAATTCTCTCTTTGTAGAATAAACACTGCATACCTTAAAATTTTAGCATGTTTAAATAGTATCAATTTGCTGGATGTAATTTTTTTTATCCACTTTCAATAAAAATTAAATACAGTTAAAGGAAAAATTATTTTATCAAAGTAACATAAAAATGGAATATTTTTGAATTGGGAACAATCTTTGACAGCATGCACAAAATTAAATTTGTATTAAAATAATGGGGTTTTAATTAGTAAATACAATTTTATCAATAGATTTTTTATTACAAATTAGTGTTTCAAAATTGATTTATTAAACTAATTTTTTTAACATACTTTCAATAAATTAAATTTAGTTGTTGTTAAGTTAGTGAGAAAAACATTTGAAGACTGTTAATTATATCATTTAAAAGTGAAAAGTAATTTAGTAAAAATTCAAAAGAAGTTTCTAAACTGCAAATTTTGTACAATACTTACACAAGTTAAATTTTTTTACAATGTTCAGAAGTCATTAATCTATATTTTAGTTACTTGATGAAAGTTTGGTGCTGTTGCTTTAAGCTCAATCAACATTTCCTAACACACTTCTCATTTTAAGTGCACAGAGCTTCTATCTGAATAATTAGCCTTCTGAAATTCGATTCAACCATTTGTAGGTTTAAGTGTCATCTTGGTCATGGATGATTGTAGTAGTTTAGAATCTAATCTGTAACTGTAGGACCGGATATATATAGGACTTAGAGTCAAAAATGACTTTTGAGTGACAAACAAACCACATTCAAACCTATGTCTAATTGGAAACAACTTTAAGCAGTGGGTCTTTGTAAAATAATCCTTCATGTGCAAAAAGTGACAATATAGTTATAAATTAAAAGTAAACTAGTTACAGATAAGAGAAAAAACTGTCATGTCATGAAGAAATTTAAATCATTTCTGTATATAATTGCAAAATAAATTCAGTTGTATTTAGGAACTTGGATGTTGCTTTTTGTTTAATTTTTTAGCATTGTCTTGATAATTGAGAATTTGGATAAAAATATCTATATAATAAATATTAAAAGGTTGTTAAAGGTTATTCAAATACGTTAAAAGGTAATTTAAGTACTTAAAAAATAAAAGTTTAACAATTGAATATATTTTCTACAATCATATTTGCATATTTACTGTCAAATATATTCAAGATATATATATTCTTGTTTTTCTGGAAGAGAGTAAAAATCATATTCAAATTGTTTGGAATTAATTAATCATCACATTTTGTTTCTTTTACCTAATTGATTTTCTTTGCAGGCCTTACTATTTAATTTTTTAATATTAAATAAGTTACTCTCTCTCTCGAATTACCAATTTGTTGGAACAAAATGGCCATAGAGTAGCAAACTAAACTTACATTCAGTATTTTAAAACGTAATATTTAAAATTAAAACTTTTTCAATATTTACTTTGTATGCAATTGCAAAATCTTAAGTTGAAGATAGTCATTTAAAAATGTAGGAGGGGAAAAAAAAAGTATTTAAGGACTGTAATCGATAAAGTTTTGATGAGATCATGTCTTGTGGAAATAGACATAAAATATCAAGTTGAAGCATAGTCCTAAAATTTACAGTGTAAATATTTTAAAAAAGATGCAGAAAATCTAAAATGCTTATTGTGCTTTTCCGATTTCAGTTCAATTTTATTTTCATCATTGAATCTTGTAAATACCTAAATTGCAATTAAATCAAATAAAGGATTAAATTGGTCTCATAAGTGCTCTTGTTTGTGTTCACATACAACTTAAGCAAATAAAACATGTATAAACAAGGGTTGTAACACACTGCTATATAAATTATATTTTATTATTGTGAAGTTAAGAATTGCCTGTACCATCTAAGTATTGCATAATCTTTTATCAATATTAATCTTGTATCAGTAATGAATTTTCAGGTTGTGAAATATTTCTTTAGCCTGCTGTAGTATAATTTTTAATTTGAATATGTATGAGAAATAGTCTAAAAAAACCCCAATCATTCTAGTGCACTAAGTTTTGAATAACTTCAAATGTGCTCTTATGCTTGTTATTTCAAAATATTTCTCTACCAAGTGTCTTTTTTTAGTTTTCAGATTTCAAAGCTTATGCAGAATGTGGGACTCCACAAGATAATCCCAAGCTTGAGCGATCCATCTCTTTATTCAATGGGCTTTCACAATGGATTCAGTGGATGGTATTAAGCAAGTCATTTCCACAGCAAAGAGCTGATGTTATTGTGAAGTTCGTACATGTTGCACAGGTTTGTATTTGAAAAATTGATGATATCTTAAAAACTAACCTGCATTCCAACAATTTTGAAATATCTAAATTTTTTTAATGTTTTTATGCTAAAACACTTTACCAATAATTTTTTCTTTTTACATTATTGATTAGTTCAGGTTGGGGAGTTAGTTTTTTCTTAAAAAAATATATTGAATTATTTTATGTTTGTTATTAATAAAAAGGAACATCTATAAAAATATTTTTCAATGATTAAGTGTATCTTAAAAAAATGTAATCAGAATTCTCAAATTTCAATACCTAAATATTTCTATTAAAGTAAATTTACTAATAAAAATATTTAATGACAAAAATAAATATTTTTCAGATTATGACAAAATATATTTCTTTTGATATTTTTTTATTAAAAATATACATATTCAGGAACATTAAAAATCTTTTATTAATTATTTTTGTAATGAAATCAAGAGAATTAAACAGTTTTTATTGGTATCAGATGTTTTGACCAATCAAAAAAATTTATAGAATGATTCATGATAAATACACATTTTTTGCAGGACAGATATTTTCATGTTGTATATTAAAATATATTTACTTCATTAATTAAAAAAGTTTTTTAGTTTTCAATCAGTTATTAAACTTAAATGTTGAAAAAATAATAAAATATAGTCTATGCAATTTTGTGTGTGTGTGCATGTGAATTTAATTTTAGTTTAATGTATGTAATTTTTTCTAAAGATTTTAATTTAAAACAATTTAATGCAACTCTCTCTGTTAAATGTAAGCTTGTTTTTTTCATGTAATAATCGTTACAGAAATATTTAACTTAGAATGTTTTGTATAATTTTTTTACAGAAACTGTTACAACAAAATAACTTTAACTCTTTAATGTCTGTTGTTGGTGGCTTAAGTCACAGTGCTCTTGCTAGAATGACAAACACAATGGCATGTGTTCCTGTTGAGACTAAGAAGACGCTGTCAGAATTGGGAGAGCTTCTGGCATCTGCTTCTAATTTTAGTAGCTACAGACGAGCTCTCACAGAAGTGAAAGGTTTTAAAATTCCAATTTTGTGAGTAATGATTTATTTCAAAAAATATTTCTTGTCATTAAAATAATTTATTTTTTTATTGATTTGAAATACCATGTCTATACAACTTTTGGATGCTATTTATCATATAAAAATTATCTTAGTTTCACATGAACTTAAAGTTTTACATCCAAAGTTGTCAAAGTTCATGTCAAAGTAAGTTGATATGATTAAATAAATTTGCTATATTTAAAATTTTTAAATATTTCATTTTAATTTTAAAATATAGAATTTTAACAAAAAGGGGATTAAAACTAGCCCATTTTTAATTAAATATTTAAAATTATTAATAAGTTGAACATGGAAGTTCTATATTGCTAAAATATCATGATGTTATTAAATAAAAGTGAAATAATTCTTGAAATTCAGCTTAACAGATTACAAATTTCAAAATATTTGCATAAACAAGCATTTATTCCATTATTTCTTACCTATAATTGTAAAAAAAAAATTTAATTTTCGTGATCTGAATTTTATATTGCAGAGGTGTTCATATGAAAGATTTGATATCCCTACATGTTGCACTTCCTGATACGGTAGAAAATGGACTGATCAACTTTCGAAAAATCGCACAACTGTCTTTGATTTTTCAGGAACTTTGGGAGCTTCAAAATTCTGTTCCAAATGTAGCTGTGAATGCAGATCTTGTTAATACCTTAAAGGTAATTTTTTTTTCTATTTTCATATTAATCATTATTTTCTGGGAAATGCTGATAAATTTAATCACCGTATTACAATTTTTTTTTATTATTTTATTTATTTATTTATTTATTTTTTATAAAATTCGTACAAAAACAAAATTAGCTCTTATTAGATATTTGTTTAAAATGTCATTTGACATAATTGTTTTCAGAAGATTGGTCTGATAGCCCTTAAAATACATAGTTGAAAGTAATGGATGCTTTATTATTTGACAAGTTCATTTATTTAATCCTTGATCTTTTTTTTAGTGACTATTGTACTTGAAATAAATTGATGGTCATGTACATTAAGTAAATTTGTGCTTATCAACTTAATATTATGCTCATTGCAGTGAAAAGGACAGTATCACACAAATTCAATATACTAACACTTTCTTCTAGGACTAGAAAAGACATTGACATTATCATTTTGTCTTATTCAACACAACATGTCATTTGATGTTATTGGGAAAACGAGTACCACAGCCAATTATATAAAAATATATAAAGAAAATAAAAACATCTACAATTTTTATGCTTTCAGTCAAATGTTTAATGTTTGCTTATACATTCAGTATTTAATATATTCAATAGAAATATTAGCTTTGAATCTGAGAAAAAATTTAAAAGTTTTTGCTAAGCAAAAATATTAAGTGAATTAAGCAACTATGATGAAAATTTTTATTTTTAGTTATCTTTGGACACACCATATACAGAGGATGAGTTATATGAATTATCACTTTCTAAAGAACCAAGGAATAGTTCATCAGTAAGTTAATGATTTTTTTCTATTAATTTTAAATTTTATTAACTGTTTTCATATTCATGCTTAAATCATATAAAATAGTTTTGCTGTTTAAAATATACTGAATTTGATTATTAATATATTTAAAACTATAATAGTGAAGAAATTTTTTTAAAAAATCTGTAACACTTAAGTGGAGTGAATACGACCCTCTCTTTTCTGTCGGGGGTAGGAAATGTTTTTTAGTGACATCGTAGAAGCAGTTTCGTGAAAAAGTAATGCCGGACTCTAAGATTAATAATTTAAAGATTATTTAAAAGTATTTTTTTAAACTAATTTTATAGTATTGAAAAAATGTAATAAAAGTATTTAAACTTATATTACTTTCTAAAATGTAATTTTTAAATTAATATCTATTACAATTTAGATAAATTCTTCATTACCAATTTAGATTAATTGCTTTGTAGGTCTTTTAAATGTATATGCCATTATTCCTTACAATCCCTTTTTTAAATCTTATTTCCAGCCACAGTCCTCTCCAACAAAATTGACTGCATTCTCTGAGTGGGCTGCTGGTATAGGAGGGCCTGCAGATAGTGAAACACTAGAAAAATTCTACCAATCAATTATAGATGTGAGTAAAATTACTTCATAAATTATCTCTAAGACATATTTTTTCAATTATTTTAGTTTTATTTACTTATTAATTGCTGATACTTACATTTTTTTATTGCACTCTTATTGCATTTTCTAAAAATTGTTTTTAGTCTTGTTTTCTAAAAATTGTCTTGTATTTTAGTTTGTAAATGCAACTTTCAGTTATTAATGTATTTTAAAAATGTTTAGGATTTGGTTTAATGTTCATTAGCTTATTTAATTGAATTACTATCATTTTGTCATAATTTTATTATGTCATTGATATCATAAATTAATATTTAAAAATTATGATAAATATTTTCAACATATTTGTTTGAGCTTGTACACAAACATTACATGAAATGATTATAGTTAAATTTGATTAATTTGATATTAAATATTTAAATTTGATAAAGAGTTAAGTAATTTGGAAGATAAGTATCTGAAGAAGTAAGAAACTAATTAACATATAATATTCTAGAAACATGTAATGAATTTCTAAATTTTTTTAAACGTAGAATTGTAGTAAAGTGTTTAATTAATCATTACATCAATTTTTGTTTGAAAGCATCTGGTAATTTATGAAAAAGAATATGATAAGCACACATTATGAAAATAAGAAATTTGTGGCTATTCCTTCTGATTCAATGTAATTGTATTTAAACTCATACAATTACATACAGAGTTTGAATAGATTTGTATTTAGAAAATCACACATTTGTAAAAGTTTTAAATTGTTGCCTTAGAAATATTCCAATTTTAATTATTTCTATTTAAAAATTAAAGTATTTATATTTTAAAATTAAAAACACTCTTAAGTTAATAAATATGATGAATTGAAGCTACATTAAAATTATTTCTTAGATGCATTAAATAATTGACTTTTTTTATACGAAAATGTACAATCATATTTGATTTTTATACATTTTTAGTTATTAAGAATTGTAGCATTTATCTTTCATTTATGCATTTTTATTGGAATTTCGAAGATCGGTTTAGGAATGTTTTCTCTGATTTGAAAGTATAAATTGAATATTTTTTAACAGTTGAAAATTTTACTAAAAGCAATTTTTTAATAACATCCTATGCATTTATTTATAAAGGAAGTTCCAAATTTAATATGAAGCACCCAGTTTTTATTTTTTGTACTACACATGCTCCAAGTATCAGTTTTTTACTCAAAGACCAATTTTGTGTAAAGTGCTTTTTTAAATAAGTAAAAATTTATACAATTGAAAGAGCTAAGCGTTAGTGAAAAAATTATCAGTTTATCTTAAATTGAATTAAAAGATATTTGAAGAAAGAGTAATTGGGTATTGATCTGTAGGGAAATTATACAGTATGCCATAGTAAATGTTGTTAATATAGTGAAATATTTTATTGACTTGTAAACCCTTTTGAATCGCTTTAGTAGAAATAAAATACATATTGTAATAAGTGATTTTGAAAAGTGATATTTTTTTTAGTTAAAATTCATTAATGTAGTTTAAACTTTGTATCAATTCCCAATATTTTTAATTGTAGCATTTTTGTAATTTTCACCTTATATTCTGTGGATTCTTAAATTGTTATTTGTTTGAATGAGAATTTCTAAAATAATTATATTTATACAAGATAAAATATTTCAAATCTATGTATTTAAAAATTGACCTGTAATAAAAAAAGTTATAATTAAATGATAAGTTTTATTAATGTAATTTTATAAAACTTTTTATATTAAAACAGGGAATATTAATTTATGAAATATATTGTTGTTTATGGATATAATATTAAAGCCAGTGTAGAAATAAATTCCAATTGAAAGAGCAGAAATAAGTAGCTCTTATTAAATTTAGTTTTCAAACAAAAGTGAAACTAAAATAAATTTTAAAAGTTCGAAGAATATAATTTTAAAAATATACTAGTTAAATTTCAATTTTAATTGATATTTATTTTATTTCTTCTGAAGTTTCTTTATTTTTCATGATTTGTTGTCTTAAAATAAAAGAATATCTGAAGCAACAAATGAGTTTTTGCTTACAAACATTTTAAGTGAATATTTTTTGTTGTTCAAAATTTTTTTGCTATCAAAATTCAAATTTTAAATTGGAAATTTGAATTTTGATATTTGATTGCTTTTAACAATCAGTATCTTTTTATTTTTAACAGAGTAATGAATTTAGAGCAGTATTTCTGCTAGAAATACTTTCTTAAAAATTTTTACAATGTCAACTAACTATTTTAATTTCAACATTTTTATTCTTCTACAATAAAAGTAAGTAATAAATTAAGAAATTATATTTGGAATAAACCTATTTCTTTTTTGGTCTGGTATTTATTTTTATATGAATCTACTAAAGTTAGTTTAGTTTTAATTTCTGAACTTTCTTTAAAAATAATTTGAATGTGCAATTGTCCTAATTGCTCTAATGTGTTAAGGGGGAAAAACAAGCTTATTTTTCAGTTTATAGCATAGATAATAAAATAATATTTTTATTTAAAAAAAAAATTCTTACTATAAACAATAAAAAATATCTAAATTTCATTTTCATATTATTAATAAGTTTATGAAATAACTTGGAAGTATTCTATTGCTGTCTTGCAGAATTTAAATTTTAGTTAAATTAAGGATATTTTATTTTTTGTTTTTTGATATTTTTAAATTAAAAATAATGGAAAAAAAGGAGAATATTTTTGGACTCAGAATTGAAAGTATGTGGGTTTTTTTCTAGTCTCATCATATATTTAGCATTTAAAACTAGATAAATGATCTAATGATGCACAAGATATTTTTAGAATCCTAGTAAATTCTTTATAAATTTCTTCTCTTTGAAAATATTTTTAAACTATCATTAAGAACATTGTATTCTATATGAGGAATTATTAAACCAATGTTTGCAAGTTATGTGTTATTCTGAAATTTCTTTTTTATACAGGTGATAATGAAGAGCTATGATGTTGATAAAGATGGTTTCCTCTCTCCTGAGGAATTTGAAACTGTTTATATTAATTTCCCTTACATTGATTCATTCTCAGTCATCGATACTGAAAGGTACTGTATTTTTCTAATTGTATTATTAATATGTTTGATAAATTTCATCAAATAATTTGCAGAAATAGGTTCAATGCAATATTCATGTCTCTGTTTAGTTTTGTAAAATTGATTTTCTTTGTAAATTCTCTATTTTCTTTTTAATATTCTCTTCATATACATTTTTATAATCAACAGCTCTTGTAAACTTTTTACTCAGCATAGTTTTATACTATTATTTTTGTTAGTAATTCTTCATTTTTTAAACCAATCAGTTCTTTTTTACCTTATTTATTTGCCGATCAGTACATTACCTGTTGGTAGTATGGAATTTTTAAAATTTCCATTTTAAGAATTCCATAATTTTGCAGATCATTAATAAGATCAGAATCTATATTAGCTCCTCTGTAAGTTTTCACATGTAGGAGATTTGAAAAGTGTCTAGAGACAATCCCTATATGGTCAGTCTGGCTGTAAATTACTTTAGGAGATCATGCTATCATGAATATCTTCAGGTTGGAACATGGTGCTTCCTACCATTATATTGTGTGAGGCAGCAAAGTTGGAAGTCGCCATCATTTGAATTGCCATGCAAGCTGTGTTTCCTATAACTGATCTAAATTTATCTTCATCATAAATTTATCTTCATCATCAATAGCATGATCAACCTTGCCTTAAAATTACTCATAATCATTCTACATCATGTCTAGGACAAGAACTTGAGAGATGATCAAGTTTTTAAAAATAATCTCTTCTCATCACCATCATTCTCCTTAGTTGATGTATATACATTAATAATAGAATAATTAGAAAGCTTTCCTCTTTGTCATAATCATAATCTTGGTAAAATGGTCTAAAAATCAGTGATTAAATGACTAATTTCTTTGTTCAGCATATATACAATTTCATGTTTATGTTTTGTTTTACACAAACTGTATAAAAAAAGTGCGTTTTTTTTCTCTAAAACTGCACTGCCAATTTATCATGTTTCTTAGATTGCAAATAAATCCAATCACTAAGTGTTCATCTGATCAATCAATTGCAGAGTTTTACTCCTATAAAGTGTCTTATGTATCCAAATCATAGGGCCATTCATCATTTCCAATTCAGAATCTATAAAGGCAGTCCAAAATTTACTTCTCAAGAAGTAAATGTTGGACTGCCTTTATGGATTCTGACTTTGCAATGAGAATTTTTTATAAGGTGGAACCTTATGTCCAACCCCAGTCTTTTGATGATCGAGGATTAATTTTTGTTTTAGTTGCCCCAAATTACAAGTTACACAGCTATGTTCCCAAATGTTTGTTATCCATTTGAGTTGCTTCTCAACATGCATGAATTAAATTGACTATTCTTTCACACCTGGTCACCAAACTAATGAATTTTCTCATGGTTCTTTCATGTTAATTATTCTAAGGGATTTTAAAAAGCAACTGTTTTACCACTTCTAAAATATTCTCATTTTAAATTTATTAAAAAATTTGTCAATTATTGGAAAAAAACTTGCTACATTAGATATTTTTTTTTGTTTAAGACTAAATGACTTCAGTTGATGTATTCCATTCTCTTTTATAGGAGTTAAATATTTAAATTATTTTGTTAAAATAATAGCCTCAATGTAACTTTCACTTTTGGATTTTTTTTCCATCATTGTTGTTAATGTGAATAATATAAAGAATTGAAAACTTTTTGGATACTTGAAATTTTAATCCAGATTTTGTTTTCATTACTGTTTCTGAATATCACTTGCTGAAAGAATAAAATTTTCCATTATTTTAATACGTATTCTAGTGAGAAGGTACCATAAATTCAATGTGCGTGCATGTATAATTCTGTATATTATCAGAATTCTGAATCTTGAATCTATAAGTAATCAATAACTTTGTTTTATTTCTAGGAATATGTGTAAATTTCAATTTATTTCCAAAGAAAAACAAACGAGATGTATAACCAATTTTCTTATGAACTTATATTACAGAAAACATGGTAAACAAACTATTGAATTTTATTAAAGATAATATTAACAAATATATTTGTAAAAAAGTATGGAATTAAAAATTTATTGGAACTAAATGTTGCAAAACAAAATTTAGGAATGAAAATGATAAATTTATCAATATTGTTTGTGCTATGTTAACTAGATGTTAGTGATCAGAAAATCTTTGAGAATCAGCTCTTATTATCAAAATATTTTATACCAAAAAGATACATTAGAAAGAGTGTACAGAGCGCTAATAGATACTTATTCATAGAAAATGTATTTTAAATTCTATGCAAGCACATTCATAAAAGTGTGCTTCACACAAAGATCTTTACTCTTTATTTGTTCGAAAACCTTTTGGAATTTAATTCATGTGAACCTTTATATCCTTTATTGAAACTTTTCTATAGTTTTACCTTAATATTTTCAGAGATGGTATGATCAGCAGAGCTGAAATGAAGGAATACTTTCTGTCCACAAATTCTAAAGCAATTCGTGTGGCTTTTCAGCATGATTTTAATGAAACCTCATATTTCAAACCCACATTTTGTGCTCACTGTGCTGGATTGGTGAGTAAACTTGATAAATTTCTTTATTTTTTTTCAAATTTGAAGTTTAATGTGTCTTTTCTAATGTAAACTGGGTTCCGGAATTTTCCCTTTCAAAAGTGCTATTTTGTTGAATGTAAATTAATTTTTAGATAAATTTTCCTATTGGTAAAGCAAATTTTGGCCTATTTTGGAATATACTAATGAAATGAATTTGTAACACTATTCGCTCATAAAACTTTCTTAAATATTCCCTACTTTTGAGTGTCTTTGTTTTATTAATTTAGTTTTTTCAATTAATAGTTAACTGAATTTTTAGTAAAGTCTAATCTTGTAAGATGTTTTAAAATGAGTTATTTTTCAGAATAACTTATTTGCGGTTATTTTGTATTGCAGCTGTGGGGACTTATAAAACAAGGTTACAAATGTCGAGGTAAGTTTATTATTTAATTATGCAATGTGTAATAAGAATTTTATATCCATGAAATTAATTTCATTGTTATTTCCATGAAATATAATTTAAAACTTATACTTCTGTTCTACTGAATTATTCTATTTATTCTGAATATAAATTTTTATTATTTGTTAAGTATTCAAATTTGAAAAAAATCATTAATTTTTAGAATTGCATTTATAAATTCATGTAACTATTATTTCATGGTATTTGTCTTTTAATTTCACAAGAAATTAATATCTCGCAACTATATTTACAGTTACAAATAAATTTATTTCTGTGAAATGAACAATGAAGTTTGAAATCAAAGGCCTAATTTTTGATGATTTTCCATCATTTTGCCATATACAGTTGTCATAAAGACACCCATATGATGTGCGAGATTTTATATAAAATGTTTAAATTAACTCAGTTCATTATTCATATTCTTAGTGAGGAAATATAACGTAGTTGAAGCTTCTAAATGAAACATTTTTTGTTATTTTCAAATTATCCCACTATTTGTTATTTTTTGTGGCTTTAATGGCTATTTCTCATTGAATTATACATTTCCATTGAGTTCAAAGTACTTTATTAAAGAAAACAAGTTTTCCATTTTGAATTTGAATGTAGGTGCAAACACACTACCTTTAGCTATTTTTTTTACCTTACTTTTACATATAAAATTTTTGAACTCGTTTAGTATATAGTATATGTGTAAAACATGTTCTATATACTAAACGAGTTCAAAAATGTGCTTGCCACAATTATGTTAATTTCTTTTATATCATTTTCATTACATCAAATATACTACATAATTAATCAAAAGGTTTTCACTCACATAAAGTTATTTTTGAATTGAAAAAACACTATAGTCTTTTTTATGGAAAAAATTAATAATTTATTATACTTTTTTAAAGATTGTGGAATTAATGCACATAAACATTGTAAAGAACTTGTAGTGATGGTGTGTCGAAGAACTTCTGCTACAACATCAAGGTCGAACTCATTCGCTGCTTCTGGTAAATATTATTTATTGATGAATAATTCATGAAATAAGCTGCTTTTTAAGTTTTCAACTAAGCAGATTTCTCATCAACAAAAACTAAACCAAAAATCATTTGATAAGTTCAATTTTATTTCATCTTCACTATGTCAATAAGAAAATTGTTTTTGAAAAAATTTGAGTGATTTTTGCTAACATACTATTAAAGGATTCATATAATTATCCACAACTAAGATATTTTATATATTTTAAATTTTTTGAATTCATAATTACATTTAATATTTTACTAGTTATTTCTGTGCAGTTCATGTAATGCAATTTGAAAGTCTAATCAAAATTGTCATTTTTGATATAGAATAAATTTGAAAAATATTTAGTTACCAGTAGTTGTATTACATTGTTATCCTTTATAAGTGAAGATACGTATAGAATGAATTTAATTTGCTGAAATATTAATTATTATTTTGTAGGAAAGTATCAAATTAAAAATTTTCTTAAAATTAATTTTTATTGCTCTTCAAATTACTTTCAGAATTAACCATTTATTAATTAAAAGCAATGTTTAATTTGACATTAATATTTAATTCTCTGATAGATTTATTAAAGTTCATAGGTAAAAATATGAACTTGTTTTTATTTATCTTAAAAATTTGTAGTTTTTATATTTAAAAATTATTAAATTTTATACTAAACGTATTTTGCTGCTGTTATCATTTGATAATTTCAATATTCAACTTTAGCATTTTTTGAAATGAATAAAGTTGCATTCTGGCCAATAAAAGGTATTGCGAAATGTTAGTTTTATTACCATTCTAAATTGATACCAATTTCTGAAAAAATTAGTTAAGTTGCCATTTGTTATAACATACCACTTGGTGTCATGCTAATATCATTGCAAGAAAAGTGGATTTAGGAAATATATTAATCGTTTTAGTTTTGTAAAAAGATTTATTGCAATGCAAATGTAAATACTATGAATTTTGAATATATACGATTTGTGCATCAAATGTTATCATAATTGCAGGTTTTACATGGAAAATAATTTCATTTTACTTAATATCTTTTACTTAACAGAGTAATATAATGATTGTATTTTCTTTATTCACAATCTCTTTTTTTATAATTGTGTTATTGGAATTCTTACACATTAGCATTAAATTATGATTTAATTGTTTTTCTTTAGATGGTCCGAAAGTCAAACCCAGATTACAACGTCCTTGGCGTCGACAACTAAAAACCAGTCAATCAGATGGGGATTCCAGTTTTAGTCCTAGGACTAGTACTGAAGGAGATTCCTGTAGTTGTGATAATGGATTCGTTTTAGTTGATGAAGCATTTTCTAGAAGTTTGTCAGAAACCAGGGATCTACCTCGAAGTCCTACAGCAAGTGAGTATTTGCTTTTTTTTATTACTTGTGTACCTATCTGAATTAAATGTTCCCCAATAGAAACTCCTCTGTACAAACAGAATACAAATGATATAATACAATACAGTTTTCTCATTTGTAGATGCATTAGATTAAAAAATATTTTACCTATATAATAAGTGCTATATTATATAATGTATTTATATTCTGAAAACCTATTTTATGCCAAATCAAACTAATATTTTCAATATTTTTAACAAATGTTAAGCCTGTAAAAAGATTTGCTTAAATTGTGCATAAAATGATCATGCACAAGTTACGATGAACTTGTGGATGATTAAAATAAGTCTTATTTTTTAATGGATAAATAAATTACACCTCTGTTAAATTATTGAATTTCATCATATATGTCTATTAACGCTTTTTAATAAAATTTGATAAGAAACTATAAAAATTGTCATGGAATATGACAAATATTTTTAATCTTGCAGTTTCTTGTCTTAAATCTGGTAATAATTCATTCGCAGCAAAAAAAAAAAAAAGTTGGTTTAAAGCAGATTATTTAATAAATAATTTTTATAATTGTTTTAAAATTTATCTGAAACTCTGTGCTTGACTATTTAGTCTCTGTTTGAATGAGTATGTGTGCAAAAGAATAAGCAGTGGCAACAAAACCAAAGTTTTAAACAAATACAAGCAGATTTACTTCAATAATATGAATGTATCTTAAAACATATTTCTTTGGATTTAGATTACAGAAGCATAAAATTCCATATAATATTATGTTTTCAGTTAAACAATTGTTATATTATGAGGTCTGGTTATCTTTTACATTAAAAAATAGAAACTGCTAGTAGCTAAATTATAAATTTACTGTACAAGATTTCTTGGCTACTTTTAGGGTTTCAAATTATCTCCCTTTGGATAATATGGAAGTTTATATTCTTATTCTTGAGCATAATATTGGTTTCTGTGTATTGTGTTTCTTTTGAATAAATGTGTACTTTTTTAGATTGCTCATGTTAATATATATCTGATATAGCACTTCTGACTGAATGTGAATTCATAAGTGAATAGTATTTGATTCCAATAAAGTTTTGTCTTTTCCTTCACTGATGGATCCTCAGATGACACTCTTAACAATGGAGGAGCTGTGGAGTCATTTTACTTTTTCTCATAGTGGAAGCACAAAGTAATTTAATGTCAGTTATTAAATTACTTTGTGTTTAAACTATGACTTCACTATCACTTCAAAATAACTTCAAATTACACTAGCAAACTCATTGCTATCCAAAAAGCCCTAGATGAGTGTATAAAACTTGAATAAATATGAAGACAAAGGGCTAGTCATATTTAATGACTGTCAGACTGATCTTCAAGCAATTCAAAGGAGTTCTACAAGATTCATCATAGTTATACACAAAACACTTCATAAGATTTTTCCAAGTGAAGAAACAGTGCATCATCATGCAGTGGATACCTGCACATGGTGGCATTGATGAAAATGAGATAGTGGCCTTGGCAAAAGTAGCAAGATGATTAAAAGACAGAGTAACTCATGCCATTCTTAGCGATATCAATTCGGTGGTTAGGGTAAAACTAATTGATAGAAAAATCAAAAAATCAATTACAAAATTCCAGAATCTGACAAGACTCGGGACAGGACACTTTAGGGGGTGAAGATTCATGAAAAAAAGACAAGAATGTACTGCCACTGCAAAAATTGCCCTGATATAGAACTCACCCCCAAACACCTATTTAACTGTCCCTCTATCCTGGCGAAATTGCAGCAATTAAGTGACATTCCATGGGCAGATATGTACAAAGAAAATTCTTTTCACCTTGCAGATGCTGTTCATGAGACCTTCGGTTTATTTGAATTTTTTCTATCCATGACATGTAACCTACCATTTGACTTTAATATTTTTATGTCCAATCTTATTACTGTGTACTGGAAAAATACACATGCATCAAAGAGATGTAGATCATTTCTCTAAATGTAAAGAAGCTGCCTAATCTTATTTTGGCTCACTATGATCCAGTGCTAGATGCCTAAAATTACATTAGTATAAATGCAATGTCAATTTAAGACATTCTTTTTGTATGTTTACAAAAGAGATATAAAAAAAAACCTATTGTATGTACAATTTGAACAATTTCCTTCAAAGATCTTTCAGTATTATATGAAAGAAATTCTTAATAATCCAATGGGGTTGTTGACATTTATCGAGCAATTCTACTGCATAGGATCATTGTGTCTAATAAAGAGTTGATTATTCATAAGAGCCATCTTTAATGTGACTGTTGTAAATGTAATTTACATAAGTGTTAGCTGATTGGAAGGTTTCTTTAACAATGAACTCAATAATGATATTGGCATTGTTTCAGCTGAAGGTAATATTAACACTTTGTTCGCATTTAATTGTATGAAAGGATTTAAATTTTTTCCAAATTTGCTCAATGGAAGAGGAGTATCATGTATTCTTGGACTTCATGATTCATTCTTTTATTCTTCAACAATACTCTGACATTTGATTTATAATACATGATTTAAATATGTGATTTATATGCATGGTTTGTGGAAGGACATAATTTTCTTCAAACTTACAAATTTTCATTTGTTCATAAATATTCAGTAGTGGATTTAATGAATCAATTTCTTTCATCTCTAATCGAATTCAGTTGCAAAATAGTTAATATTTATGATGTTTTCAAAGATCTCTTGCTTCATCCTGCTACAGTAAAAATTTGATTTTCATTAAAAAAATTGTTTTCCTTAAAATTTTTTTTTGTATAAACTATAATTCTTACAACACTGAAAATATTGGATTCCCAGAAATGAATATAGACTTTGCTAACTGCTTCTTTATATTTTATTATATATAGTATTGTATTATATGTATGCCTTTGTCCTAATATTTATTAATTTAATTCTCTTTCATGTCTACATTAGATCATTTCCATGTACAAAAGAGAAAAATTTGCATTTGTTTTGTATTAAGAGGATTTTTATTTTTTTGCAAGTGCAATTTTCACTGAGTACTTTTATCACTTATTTTTAACAAAAATCCTCGTAAATTTATGTTTGAGACTTAAATAGACTTCAGATAAATTTTATGCTTATCTGTGGATTTGCAAGTGGAAAAAACAAATTATTAAATAGTTTTATTAAGAATATTTTGTGTTGGGTAAAATAGTTTAATCTAGACTTTTTACTCACCATATGTTTACAATAAAATTGTAGATTATTTAAATATGTGGAAGTTAACCGCCCTTTTTCGCTCATATAATCATGAATTCTGCTTAATTATGATCACTGTGCTTCTTTTTACAAACCAAAAATTTCAATGAAATTATTATTTGAAAAATAAAATTTCTAATAATTTAATGCTTGCATATGTAGTAGAAAAATTGAAGACACTCCATAAATTAATTTTTCCACAACTATTCCTTGTTGTTTTTTTTTATTGAATTAGTTTTTTGCAAATTTTGTAGTTAAACAGCGTTTAATTTTTGCAACATAAACATTTTCATTTTGAAAATTACTTGATTAAGATGGACTAAAACTAGAAACATTTTTATTTCAACTGTTGCATGAAAATGCTTTCTTAATCCGTTAATTTAATTTATTGGCTGCATTTTATGTGTGTGATTTTATTTTGTAGAGACTCCTTCTTCCCCTAAAATCACAACATCTCCTCGTGGGTGTGGATGCAAGCAAGACTTCAAGTTACCATTGTCACAATCACCTACAAGTCCTGGACCAAATCTTTCCTCAGATCAGTGTGAAGTATTTGAAAAGACTTCTCCCTAAATTCCCGTTTTGTAACATGGCATTTTTTGCTATTTTGTACAGATTCTGTTATCGAATCAGATTACTGAAATGCAGAATTTTATGACTTGGAACTTCTATTGATCCTAGTTGCCAAGAGTTCGAAAAATCGAATCTCATTCCAGATCTTCCATATTGAAATATATAAACTAGTAATTTTTAAGACTGAAACTTTTATAAAGTGACATTACCTCTGAGTACAGAAGAAATCGAATTTTCGCTGGTTCTCTTTACTAGTCATTTGTGAATATTATTTCTTTGGAGTATTTCAAATTTTGAGTAAAAATGTCTTGTCCTTCTTTCATATTTATTATATATCATTGATATCTCTCTTGTTAATTTCTTAACTTTATTATTATCTTAGAATATATGTGTTAAATTTCGTAGTAGTCTTTTACTTCAAAAATTGTTCATATGCTTATGAAAGCATAATACAGAAGTGATATCATACGTGTAAAACAAATGTGCTAAATGTTATTGAAAATTTGTGATTAGTTTCTAGTCGTATGATAAATTGTAGGAATAATAGTCTTAGTATATAATAGGTAAAATATTTAATTTATAATTTGATTTTTAAGTGATTACGTCATGCATTATGCAGTTAGCAATTGCATATCATGTAATTTTGGTAAGGGCTAATTTAAATATAGAGGCCTAGGTTTGAAACGCACAGATTCAATTAGATTGCCAGTTTTACAATTTGAATATATTTTCTAAACTTTTTCCACAATTAATCTATAAAAAGTATAATAAGGGGAAATCTAAAATTTCTGAAATAAATTCTGAAAAAGCAATATATATATATATATATATATATATATATATATATATATATATA
>JAPDSC010060069.1:88117-102052 GCA_026290005.1 Latrodectus geometricus
AAAAAATGATTTTATGTTGAATTAGTGAATATTATAGTAACATATATTTATTGCTTGAATAGAAAGAATCTTGAATATTTATTTCTAGTGTACTGTATATAATTAGAATGCATGTAGAGCTATTAGAAATTTGTACCGTTTTAAAATGTAGCTATTTTTCTATCTATATATAAAATTTCATTGTATAAAAGCTAATTAAATTATGCAAAAAGGATTTTTTAAAATTAAATAATGAAATAGTTTAAAAACAACAATCTTTTTACTACAGCGATGAATTTCTTTTTTTTTTTTTAACACTATTTGAGGAAAAGAAAGAGGTGTGATACTTTTTCATCAAAATTATTCTGCTAACGATCTCTTTTTGCTTTAACATTTTAATCTAGTCATAATTTTACAAAATTATGTTTTAAGTTTGCTCTATTTTTAAATATTAATGTTAATCCAAAATCTAAAATATTCAGTATTTTAAACTTGAAATATTTTTACTTGAAATTGGAATTTGTCTAAGATGGTTACACAAGCATTCACTACAGCAACTTTAAGCATTTTATTTAAACTTCAATATTTAAAAAAATATATAAATATAAATGCTGAAAATAAAATTAATAAAGATTGAATAAAGAATGTAAAATTCCATCTGTTTAAAATAAGTTTTTTTTAATGTAATTTTTATATTCCTTGTTCGCCTTAGTAATTTTAAATTATTTATGATACATATGTATGTAAAGGAAGTGAACAAAAAAAATTTCATTACAGGAAATTATGAATGTTTTATTTTCAAATTTTGCATTTCTTGTTAATAAACATTTTAATGAGCATGAATTTATGCCCAGAAGTTTAAAATCAGTCCTTTATGTGTACTAACTTAATTAATGTCTTTGTTTGAAGTAATCATTTAAAATTTGCTAAAATTGACTTGTCTGAAAAATTTTCAAAACTTTTTCTTATTTGAACTAATAAAATCAAATCAAAGTAAACAGATTTTCTTGCATTAACTTTATTTCTAATTAAACAAATTTCCTCCTGGATGACTTTGTTACTGTTTGTCTTGTCCTTAAGCACATAGTGTAGTAATTATAATTCTAAAACTGTTAACTATCATTAGTGTAGTTATATTTCAATATTGGGACCACATGGCATTTTCAAATATTTACAGTGATTTTGATTGCTTTAAATATATGCTTTGTGTTTTACTCCTTTTTTTTTTAAACGAATCTCACCTATATTTGTGTTTATTTCCTTTTATGTAATTTTAGCATTTTTTAAATTATTAAAGTAACGTGTGATATGTGAATAAAATGCTTGTTACAATATTTATATAATGAAGTATTGCTCACATTCAGTCATTGTTCAGTGAAACAAGTTTCTTTTCAAAATTTTTGTACAAAAAATTGTTTGATATATATATATTTTTTTTAATTTTAATGTGAAATTCTATATATTTAACCTTGATTTCAATTACATATTGCAAATGTACATTTTTAGTGTTGTATGTATTTTCTCTTTAAGTCACTCACACACTTATGACATATAATACAAGATATCTTAGACTGTTAAAGTTGATTGTATCACATGTTTGCCATCATAATTTGATTTCTCAATTTTCATCTTCACATAAAGCCTTGGGAATTCGTCTTGCATATAAATTTCATTTATTATGGATATGTTTAACCAACTATGATTTTTTTTTTGTTCATGTTTACTAATTTTTACTATATATAATTTATAGTTAATTTGTTATTTTTTTAATTTTATGTACTGTGTTTCTGAAATAATTTTATATGGTAGCAATTTTTTTTCATCTACGATTGTCAATCTAATTAGTATGAATAGACAGCTTTTTGAAGACAAATCCTTCAAGTTTATAATAAAAACCATCAATAACATTCTAAGTGGTTTTGGAATTTGTGCCATACTATTTATACACATTTCAATATATTCTGACTTATCTTTATAAATGTTCTTTTTTCTTATCAATTAAAGTTAGAAGTTTTGATATTTCTCTGATACTGGTACCATTTGGTATTTTTTAATATTAACATGAAACTTGAGAATATTGAAACTTAATATGTCTGTTTTCAAATGGCAAAAATTGTTTTTAAATCATTCTTAGCAATTTTCAATAATTTTAAAATTTATGAAGAAAAGTTATTTTACAAAAGCTCTTAAAAATGGCGTTAAAATGATAGTATATTGCAACTTTTTTATTTTAAATATTGAGGAATAAGATTTTAAAATATGCGGAACATTAAAAGTGACTTATAAAGTTTCACAATATAACAGTTGTGCAATTAATTTAAAAGAATAGTACACTGTTGTAGATAATTTTATTCTAAATTATGTGGTGCCTTATTAACAAAAAATTTCTGAGAAGTATTAGGCTAACATAAAGTTTACAATGTTAGAAACTTCTAGATTTAATTAACGAAACTAATCATTCAGGATGTGACCTATATTCTAGTTGTAAATGGTTATTTACCTAATTAAGATTTCTCGTATTAATTATTTTAAAAATAAACTTTTTCTCTTAAACATTTTATGCATGCTTGGTAATTTGTTAAAAATATATGTTCTGGAATCTTGTATAATTTTGTGTCTTCTAATGTTTCAATATCCATTACAAGGAAAAATTTTTCTTGTACTTTCAATGAAAAGCTGAATTTTTATGCATGAATCGAAAATGTTTCTTACAATTTTTGAGAAAATTTTAAGTACTTGTTTCTTGAAATGTCTTATTTCTTAGAAAATATGTTGTTGCGTATCTATATTTGTAAATAAAGTTGCATATGAGTATTAAACTTGTTGGATGTTTTTATTGTAATTAGAAGCAGAGAATATTGAACTGAAATACTTCATTTGCATTGCACATTTTTTGTTTACTAAAGCTGATTTTATAATCACTCACAAATCATGGAAAGTTTCCAACAGTCAATAAAAAGATCATTATAAGTTAAATTCAAAAGTAAAGAATTTTCTAATGGTACAAAAATTAAATTTTAGGCTGTCTTTAAAAATCTTGGTAATCCAATTATAGTTTAAAACATTATCTGGTTTGTTTTAAATTCTTAATTTTGTTTAGTCAAAGTCATGCAAGTCAAAATTTATCCTTTGCTTTATTTTTTTTCAAATTATTTTTCACGATCCTTATAGTTAAAACATTTTATTTTGAATACAGTAAATGATACATATATAAAAGATCTATTAAATTTAATTTTTTGTGGATCACATAGGTAATTGTTAAATTACTATATAATTTTATTTAGTCCCTCAAAGTTTTGATGCTGATAGCATTGTTAGAAATATTTGACATCACCATGAATTAATATTTTTTAATGAAACGCTAAAGATAAATTTTTTATATATATATATAAGTATATTCGAATGTAAAGAAATACAGTAATTTATTTTAATTAACATATTTTATGAACGCAAATTATTTCTGGAAATATATTATAAATTATAGTGTAACAATAACATTAAATCAATTCGTTAAAAAATCATCTAAATTTCTAGGCATTTATTTTAACAATTATGAATATACACTTACTACTGCAATACCAATGAGGAAACTTTCATTAATTTTATTAAAAAAATTTTTCAGTTTATGAATTAAAATGATTCAATTCACTGATAGAGTAGAATAATTCGTTACTTTAAGAAATTGAAAGCGTTCTTAATACGAATTGAAGATTAATTTGTATAGGAAAATCTGTTTATACTGCTTTTAGAAAAACGAAATGTGGAATGATTATTCGGTAGTATTTGAAATTCGTTTTACGAATCTGCCATGATTTGAAATATAAATATTTGTATTTAAAAAACACATATCTAACTCATGATTTTGTAATATCTTTGCATTTCATATTAGCTCTGGTCTTCAGTTCTAAACAATTTGTGGATTTATTTTTCCACATCGAAGTTGGATATTTGAAATGGTTTGGGATCTATTTTCAAGCGGAAGTCTTGATTTAATTGGCCTTCCTGTGCAAATAACTGGTACTGGGTATCAGTTTCATAATGTAATGTAGCCTTGTAAAGGTGGAAAAGTAGTTTTATATATACTGTATACACGCGAAGCTAATTAGTAGTTTTGAAAAATATTCCTTAGAGAATGTTGATAGGATTTTTATTCTTTCTATTGCCTGAATTCATGTTCACTCTTCTATAAAATCTTTCATAGTCATTATGAATACGATTCTTTCACCTATAAAGGCAGTATTTTATTTGGAAATTTCAGTTCTTAATCAACACAGCTAATTCTCTTTTATATATGTAAGTTTGAATTTTGATGTCGATTGATTTTTATTTTTGCATTTGTCAGGAAAATAATATTCTCAATGAATGCAGATTTATGATGTTCTCAGAGGATCTGAATTTATCTTGATTAAGGTATAAATATTTAAAATTAACTTCAGAAAATTTATTTTAGAATATAACATTTTTTTTCTGTTTGACTAAACCAATAATGATAATTCATAAAATACAAGATATCTGTATTAGTATATATATTTATGGAATCAGTTAATAATATCAACATTTTAACTATCATTCTTTAAACTTTTAACGATACAGAAGCAATCAATATGCGCATGACCAAGATAAAACACGGTTAATTCTTTTCCTCACATCAGTTTTATGTGCACTAAAAATCTTTCTACTAAAATTAGCTTAATCATACACCATCACAAATAACTGTACAAAAAAAAAAAAAAAAAGAAAGAAACATACTGGACAAATTGTATAATATTAATTATGCATTTTATTTTTTAACTTATATATAAATACAAAACATTTTCAAAGTACGTTTATTGAGTTACAAAGTTCTTTATGAATATAATGCAGTGTTAAATAAAATCACAAAAAACAAATGGTTAAAACAATAAGCACATACACAAAACTATACATTTAAGTATTTCTTCAGAAATCCTTCGATTATTGGAATGTTCCACAAATTGTGTGAAAAATAAATGATGTTTCTAAATTTAAATATAATATCCCCAGGGAAGCACGGCACCTAAGTAAAGTAAATACGATATGCCCATACAATCAGAAATCCATAAATAACTACTTCATAAGATTAACGACTAGTTTCCAGTATGACATTCGTGTCGCCCTCCCTCTCAATTTTTTTTTTGAAAGGAAGCAAAAGAAATAATCCCTTCCATAACTGAAATATTTGTGGAGAGTAATTTTTCCAACAACCGTTTCGTGGCATTAATAAATAATAATTCTTGAATAAATGCTTTTAGATTGCATCTGAATAATTGAACGTTTGATCATTTATGCATAAGTGAAAAATAATCTGATTTTACATTCAATGAAATTTTGCTATGCTTTTTTGATGCAATAAATTATTGCTAGAATAGAGGTTGTTGATTTGCATCTTTTAAATTTGATAATTTCCATTACTAGATTTAAATCTATTCAGATATAATCTTTCCTCTGTGTTGTGTAGCTGCTGTGGAATAAAGCATAACCTCCTGGAGGTTAAGAACACATTATTTCACCAGAGAATATCCCAAGCAATAACGTTTCTACTCTCTCAGCTAAAATCCATTTTAAATTAATAACTGATCGTAGCTAATTTTCTCAATACTCTCATAGACTACACAGAGCAAGAAAACAATAATCCTACATTTCCTTTCAGACTTCAAAGGCGAAGAAAGCAAAATCTATGCGAAAACATTTATTCATAATCTTTTTATTAAGTAATAAAAATCCTGTCTTATGCTGGAATGCAATTTTTCAACACCGTTTTCAACTTTTCTCCTTTCTTTGGATTAGTGCTAGTCTCATAATCGTTATCTAAGCATTTAAATTTATAAAATTTTCAAGCTCTGAAAATTTAATAAATAAAAATACACTTTAACTAAGTACATTGTTTTGATTTACTAAAATATGAAAAATTAGGAACTATCTCTGAGCTTAATTTTCATACAGTTAGAACTACAGTAAGTTCTTTATGAATGTTACTAATAAATATTTAATTATTTTTTTATCTTCTTTGTAACTGGATATTACTTTTATAAAAAAAATATTTTTACATTCTCTAAGCAAGTTTAGAAATTAAATTTAATCATGGCAAAATTTCAAAACACGACTTAGTTTTCCTGAGATTTTCTAGAAACAAAATTTGGAAAATAGTTTTAAATGATTAAATATTACTACAATTTTATGTTGTAATAAGAGTATTTCCTCAAAGCAGAGTGTATGCGATTTCATAATTTCAT
Source organism: Latrodectus geometricus (assembly GCA_026290005.1). NCBI lineage: Eukaryota > Metazoa > Arthropoda > Arachnida > Araneae > Theridiidae > Latrodectus > Latrodectus geometricus. The sequence continues at coordinate 94,348 of JAPDSC010060069.1, forward strand.
CTGTTTCTCACAAGTAATGTTCCATTTGTGTTTTTAAGCACAGGTATATGTGATTATGTGATGAAAATCCTTACGATTTCATACATTTGAAAATGCAGTGTTGGCTTTGGTGTACCTTCAGGACGGAGAGTTCGTTCTGTACAAGCCTACTTACACACGTTTGTTTACTAAGCTGTACATTTAATAACTTACCCGTTACTATACACATTTAACACTCTACATTCTATTTTTTGTGGCACTTTTACACTTGCACATAGTATTATTTCAACAGGAACTAATGACTACTGGTTCCATTTTAATCCTCGCACAAGTCTTTACACACATTGTCTCAAAAAGTCCATATGTGTTTTGGGTACATATTTTATTCAAAGTGCAAGCACAATTTTACGTATACTGCGTCGTAAAAAAATTCTTTCCACTCAGACTAGCAGTTTAATTTTTTTTTCAAATGTCACAATGCCTTATATTTCGCTAGAAAACAACTGCTTTCAATTTTCTAGAATATACAGCAAGCGCTGGTAATTATAAATTGTTTGCCTAGTGGAGTTGTCAAATGTTGGTAAGTTTGTGACGCCTCATTAGATACGCTTCATAATAGTCCTTGCTATCGAGAGCTTGTTTCACCGCTATCCTGAGCAAAAAGTTGAAGAATCTGTGGAAGGGCTGAAATCTGAGCAGCCAACCGAAAGTGAATCTCATGAGCCAGTATCCCGTTGTCTCGTAGATGCCCATCTGGAAGTTGCATGGGAGTCCCACCCTTTCGAACCAAAATCTCGCCATCGCTTCCCAGCTGAGGAATATGATGAAGGAATTCATAGCCTTAATGATGCCTTGACTCATAGTAGTGGACTCTTTAGACGTATTCCGGACAGAGGGTTTCAGTTCAGCTTCCATTATGTCTCTACAGATGGCTATCGTCTCGTCCACGCTGCCACTGCACAGGTTGTACCGGTCTTCGACCCCCAGCATGTAGCCGATTCCTCTCCAGAAATGAATAATGCACTCCAGGTCATACTGACTGCAGTGCAGTCCGACGTGTTTTGGGTGGAGGATAACAAGACCGACAAAAGCGAACTGTGTCAGCGCCATGTCGTACTGGGAGACAGCGGGACAGCGTCTCATACAAGGCGATGGGCCATTGAGTTTGTCGGCGACCCGCTTATGCATGCCCCGCACCATCGTTATACTATGATGGGCAGGATCATCTGGGTCCCAAATATCTCCCTCATACCACCTTCTGATATGGACCAATGTGCTGAGGTAGCGACGGAAAAGGCATACGATGTTCGCTGAATTTCCTGTAGACATGAGAGGTTCTGTCATGCTTGGCATGTGCACGATGAGCATCAGACCGGCCAAATGAGAGAAGAATATGCTGGAAACAAAAACATACATGAAAAGATATTTATAAAATATGTCAGTGAAATGATAAGATTATACGTAGAGCGAATTCACAAATTTCTAACTTGCTTTTCCATGACATTTGCAAAAATAATCGATTAATAGCAATTTTAACTGAATATTTTTCTGCAATTTTAAACATAACTAAATAATACTTTTTATTTATAACACATATGAACAAACTATTGATAAATTATTTGTGAGCCGGAACATAAGTAATTAAATAAAGTAATTTTGATGCCTGAAACTAAACTGTTTGGGGTGAGAAAAGAATTAAAGTCAAATATTTATTTAAAGAATGAATAGCTTTTAAGTCGGCGACACTTTAAATTGCATTAAGAAAAAAATTAATGCATCTGCTTTTGGAAATAATGATTAAAACACAAAAGAACAACTATTTGGCTGAGTTATAAGACTTTTTTTAAAATTCTGTGATTGAATTTATAATCTAGAAATTTTTCTCACGGTCTTAACGAAAGCTCTTCAAAATACTCATTCTTTAAATTTTAGAAAAAATAAAGGTTTACATACATTTGCTGAAAAAAAATCTAATATTTTAAAATATGTGATTTCATTTTGTTTAAATTCATTGACTGTATTTTTTCTACATGTTCACTGAATAACAATAACGAGTAGTTCTTTTCAGGTCTAAATATATTTGATTAATTTTTTATCATCATTGTTGCTGATTTAATAATTCTAAAATATGAATGTTTTTATATGATAATAAAGGAATATTTTTTAATGGAAAGGTAATGAATGCCCGCTAATCTTGGTCACGTTTTATTTTTCGATGGTTCTCCAAATAGTTTTTCAGAGTATCTTTTGTATAAATGCGCATTATTAATTTGAACACGATTTCCCATGGAAGAAAATGTAATATTGCATAATTACCATTATTAGAATCCCCCACTATTACTACCTTTTTTTGAATTAAAAATTTTCAGCCAAAAGTTAAATAGCTATCAAAAAGATATTTATAATGCATACTAATAGTATTCTCAAAACAATGTCCATGTTCGCGTGGTATGTATGAGCTGATAGCTAACAAATGTAAATTAGAATACTTGTTCTTAAAAACTGGAAACTTTGTGAGAAAAATGGAGCAGTAAAGCACCATAAGTTAAAAATCAAATCAATATTCACATCTTATAGTCTTTCTTCGTAGAGAAAATGACAGCACCCAATTAGTTCCGGCAAGGAAGATTTGGGTTAACTGCATCCGCGAGCACTGCCTTTTTCTGAAAGGATACAATTCAGTCATGCTTTGTTATTTGGAAGCTGCCTTGAGTTTGAAAATCTTTTGTGCTCTTCTATCTAATAGGTAACAATGTGTATTCTTTTTTTTTTTTTTACTTCACAATCATTTAGATGATAGGAGATTTCATAATTTTGGTATTCACTGTAGGGGCTAAACTTTAGAAACAACAAAGGTTAACATGTCAAATAATAACAGTTCTCAAACTAAACTCAAATTGTTTTTTTCCTCCATTAACAAAATTCAAAATTGGAAAATTTTCGACAAAACTTCTAAGGAAACGTGAATTTTGAAACACGCATCCTATTTTATTCACAATAAATGAACAGGATATGAAAGTTAATGCAAAATAATGTCATGCAAACCCTTCAAATTGTAAGTTTAAATTATATTTCAATACATAATAATGACTCGCAGACGGTATAAATTATGCAAAAATATAATAAAATAATATTAAATAGTTGAGTATTCACACTCACTTGGGTCTTCTGAACTAAAATAGTACTTAAAAATATTGTTGGGGATAAAGTCAACATCATCATTTTTATATATCTTAAAGTAAAATAATTTGTCTTTGTTTTTCCAATAAAATAAATATATGGAAAATTATTATGACTTTCCCTTTCAAATAAAAAATGACGTATCTAATTGCTGGAATATTATTAAACGATCTATTTTATTGACAACTCTTTTTGCAAATTAAATTATTATTTTCGTAATTATTCTTGCAATTTAATTAATTAACGAATGATTAAAATTGATAACTATTTTTTGCAAATTAAAGAAAACTGAATGATTTTATTGTTCCTACATACATTTTATGAAATATCTTATTATTCATTCTATAATTTTTAAGTTATCGTTTACAGTTCTTGACTTTAGGTTATAATTAGTGCTTATATATATAAAGTTATACATTTTTAAGTTGCATAATTAACAAAAGAAAATTATTTTAATGTAACAACCCTCGCAGATTTATTAAATTTATTTCATCGTCAAATTTGATTTATCATTTATTTAAAAAATTTTTTATACTATTTCCAGACATTTACCATCAAACTTTTGACCATTTCATTTGCAAAGATTCTAACATAAAGATTTCTATGCTTTTTCAATGCAACATATTCATTTAAGTATATATATGTTCATTAAGTTTGTATATTCTACTTAATTTATAATTTGAGCAAAACATACAAATTTAAAAACTTTTTCTACAAGTTTAAAAAGCAGGATAAATACATTCTTTTTAGACAAAATATGTCTCTTAACTTGATCAAATCCAATCTACATTTATAACATATGAAATATATTAAATGATGTATATTTAGGTAAATGTTTTAAAAACGTGTACTTATTTGTGTGTCCACAATTTTTTAAATAAAATCAAAGATTATAATAATTCATCAATTTAAATATAAAGATTCTATGTAATTATAATTTCTTAGTCAAACTTCCTATTATATATATATATATATATATATATAATAGTGAATTTACTTTTATGCTACAAAAATTGTGTAATTAATCGTTAGCTAAAAAAGTTTTAAGTTGGTGAGAAAAGTTTGTAATTTTTAACTGCTTGAATCTCGAAGACCAATACATCTGTCTGGATCAATATAAGCAGTTTTACATATGTTTCCATTGGACTTTCTTATTTATTAAACTCGTGATCCATTTTAAAAGCTTCGATCCTGTTGATAATGTTATCAATGTCCTCTTAATCTTCATTATCAGTCTTGCTGATTTTATATTAATGTTTCTTTTTGAGCTACTTTTTTAGTTGTATTTAATTTTTGAATAAATTATTAATTAGAAGCCATTATTATGATCATGAATGATCATTCAATTTTAGGTCTTCCTGAATTAAAATACTTCATGGGGAAAATCATTAGAATCATTTAATCCTCGCGGTTAGAAATAAACTTTGCTTGCTGGAAAAAATTTCAAATAATCCATGAAATAATTAGAGGTCAGCTTTTGATTAAAAAAAAGAGGTATTTAGTTGAGTTACTAAGCATATTCATGAAACTCTAGATAAAATTCGAGACCGAAACTTGTATTTTAAACTTTGGAGATGGTATTAATCTGTCAAGAGCGCAATTATCAAGTGCTATTTAGTGGTATAAAAAATAAATTTAATGTTTTACAATGAATATTACGGATGAAATTGTAGGAAAAGAATTTTTTTATTTTCCTTTAATGTATGATGATTTCATCTCTGACAGAAACAAATAAACGCATTTCCAAGTTTCTTATTTTCTATACATCAAAGAGGAATTTTCCTAATATTTCAAAGCAATTTTGCTTAATTCTTTTACTAATAAAAATACGTTCCAAAACTATCTAGTTTTACACGTAACAAAATATTTAAAGCAATATTTAGAAAGCTTCCCTTAATATATTTTTCTCCATAAATTTTAAAGTTCTATTTTTTGATACACGAAAAAATCCCTATTTTATCAACCTTAAATATTTCTTTTTTTGCATATATATTTCTTAGAGTTACGGAGAGCAATCCGCGTTGTGATGCAAACTTTTTGAGCAATGTTTCATTTTCTTCAAGTCTTACAAATTGTTTTCATTATTAAATAAACTATGCCAAAAAATATCAATAACTTTTCAATGTTTTGTTTAAATACGATAGTAATTTTTGAATTTGCTTAGCAAGTTCACCGCGTAACACCACAGGCGTAAACTTTTTTTTTTCTCCAATTTTAGGCGTTATTTTAGTTTATAAATTGCTAATGCTTTCTTACAAAAAAACTAGTGTGTACATCATAAAACAATTGCTTCTCAACAACTTCTACTCAAACATTTAATGACACACACCGGATATATATTTCTGTGGAAATAAGTATAAACAAAGAGGCTAGATTTTGTTCTCTATTAACTAAGTAAAAAAGCAATGCTCAAATTATTTTATTCTTCTCTTCCTACAGTCACACCAAACTTGCAAATGAGACTTGAAAATTTTAAACAATCTGAGAAAGTGAATATGATTGGACAGAAACGATTACAAGAACTTAGAAGAAATGCTTCAAGAAATTCAAGAACCATTTTTGAATAAATAACTTTTCTATTAAACAATGTCATAAGAATTTTACATTAAAAAAAAAAAAAAAAAAAAACTCATCATGTAGCAAAATTACAAGCTTGCAGAAAAACAAAAACCATTACAATCGAAATAAGCAATTTGATTATGACGCTAAAAGCACACAAGATTGTTTAACATTATTTTCACCGGAAATCTGTCGCGACAAAAATATTTATTGTTATGTCTAAAAAATGTCAATCCTGGTGTTATTTTAGATGAGGCTGACTTCATATCAAAATTCGACTATTCTTATATGTACAGATTTCTGATTTAATAAATATTTTAATTTGAATTATAAAATGTTGATGAAATGTTTTTTTATTTTAGCAAATATTCACAATCCTCTCATCAATCTACCAATAAAAGTAATATAATATTGCAAAATAAGTATATATAAATTTATAAAAATAAACTAATTCCATTTATAGAAATAATAAAATTTAAATGCTTTAAGTTACTTGAATATGAAAATAAGTAGTTAAATTTTGAAATGGCTACAGAATTTTTCAGAATATAAACAATGAGTTTTTAATATACTTTTTAAACTAATCACTAATGGTACACCTTAAAATCCTTTTTTTAAGTTTATGCAAGAGAGAAAAATGAAACATATTTAGTTTTCAAAACTAATAACATAAAATTTTCCTAATCAAATATGTCCAAGTAATGCGAGAAATTTATAAGAACTATTTTTACCGTTTAATTTTAAATAAAAACAATTTACAAATATTTTAATCTTCCTATTTACAGAGAATTAATTTGATATCATTTATCAACTTTCGGATTTATTTAAATAAACCAATTATGCATCATAAATTTTCAAAACGTAGGAATTTAATATAATTTAAAATTAATATCCAACATTTTTCATTCTAATTAATTATAAATAGATGTTAAATTAAAATGCAGAGTAATAAATCAGACTTAGGAAATTTTCTTTTTCACACTCAAGGGTACAAAGGCTTGGCTACTATAGTGGATTTCATGACACATTTCTGCACAAGAGTAATATTTATATTATTATATTTTTGGATGATACTTTGCTCCAAAAATATATTCTTTAACTCCACGTAGACTGACAAATAGCTTTGAATTTCTACAATTCATTGTGAATATATTCAGTTTACACACAACATGCTATATAAAAGCTACTAAATGTAGTTCAATATTGTAAATGCTAATCTATTATTAAAACCTAGTCTTAATTGTATAGTTTGCTTATAAATGAATTTCTTGCCAATAGTTATTTTTAACAAAAACAAATTTAAATTTTTATAAAAGTGATATAAAAATTAGGTTCTATCGAGATCGATAAAAATGTTATTAAAAATATTTCTCAAAATATAAATTACGACTATTTTTACAATAAAATGCTCCAGTTACACAATACTATTATTTTTTTACAAATGCAATCACCATGTTTCTAATAGCTGAATTAAAGAAAAGAGAATTCCATGCTGATTATTTTTTCACGCCATCGCCTAAAGGAAATATTTTCCTATAGTTACAAATCAGATTACTTAGATTATCATCTCTTCAGAAAATCTTGGTCTCCGTACTCAATAAAGTGAATTATAAGGTATTGTTCAATAAATCCAAATCATCTTTTATTCCTTCTAATCAACTACATAACTGTCACTGAAAAGTTACTTATGCAGCATGGTATTCTTTTGCATGTATTGAACAAGAGAAGACAATATTTTACTACTTCACAATTCATTGACTAAAGATTCCAAATCAATGGGTTATTTGGCTTTCTACATTTAAACCTACGTGATTTAGATTGTTGAGTGATCTGAAAAAAAATCTGCAACTTTTGTTGGTACTGCAAAAATATTATTTCTTAAGAGTGCAAATCATATTGCAACCTGTGTAAAGCATTTTTGTTGACATGATTCATTAAAAATACTACATTAAATCAGTAAATTTTTAGATGATGGTGGCAAGCATAC
>JAPDSC010060069.1:110934-121227 GCA_026290005.1 Latrodectus geometricus
ATATATATATATATATATATATATATATATATATATATATAGCTCCTATCTCTATTTCTATCTAGAGTATTATTCAAATTATCAACTTATATTTGATGAACTAAGGTATCTCAGTTATTTTTCTTGGAACAGACGGATAAAACAAAGTACATTCATTTTGTAATCTTTGTTTAATGCTGCCCCTGCTGTTAATAATATTCTCTTGTTAAATTTGGGTAATTCCGATTAAATCTTTGCAAAATTCCTATTTTAGCAAAATTTAATATATTAATGCTTCATTTTGCACCAAGTAAATACTAGAAAGGGAATACCACATGCAATAAGATCATATAAAATCCCCTTTTGAAATTTTACTTTTCTCAATTAAAAGGCCAGTATAAAATTAACTTATGGGCTTAGACTTTCAGTGAAATAAATTAACTAGAACCCATAGAGGTATGAGAATATCATAGCAAATAATTGGAAAAAAAAGAACTCATTTTATGATCAAACTTTCTTACAAACTTTAAAATATACTCAAGTGTTGCATTATGTTTCGGACTGGTTTCTAAATTTGTTTCCACCTTTGATCTTGATCAAACATAGAAAAATCTCGACCTTGAAACAAGTTTGATAGTTTCTGAGGACACATTCCAATCACATTGTTTCCGTATCTGGTTCGTAGAAAGCATGGTTTCAAGCAACTTAATGTTTTCGATGTATACTTTTTTACAGAAAATTTAAACATCATTTCGATCTTTTATCGGCCTCGTGAATTGTTTTATTTGGATTTTTTTAACCTCTAAATAACATTTTCTGTTTTGCACGTGATTTCTCTTATTTTTTCTTTCAGTACCATTTAAAGTTTCAAATTAACTTTTCTTGCATTCCATTAATGGCAAGCATATAATGTTTTAGTTAAAAAGTCCAAAAAATACATTAAATTTCGACAAAGTTGCATCACAGTCATCAACAGATCTTATTTAGCGATTACTACAGCACTTGTGCAAATCTAATGCCTTTGGCATATCTGGAGAAGTAATTATTCGTAGATATGAAATTTATGTTTGTAAAGAATAAATTTCATATGTATAAATAATTATTTAGGGTTTTCATGAATTTTTAAATTTAAAAGTACAAAAATTTGTGAAGATCCAATTAACATGTAGTCCAGTAACACAAATCTTCACAAAAATTTGTGAAGATCCAATTAACAATTCAATTGTTTTATGAAAAGTTTTTCTAACAGAACATGGTAATAGAATGTTAAAATATAAAAGTTAGTAAAAAAATATATTTTCGTTTAATTATAAGCACATAAACAATTTTTTCACTTATATTCATACTTTTTCTATAATGTCTTAATTGCTTTAAATTACAAAATAATATTATAGAAATTACGTTTTTTTGAGAGATAAGATGCTTACTACTTATATTTCATGCATTCAAAGTCTTTTAAAATAATCTTTTCATAATAAATTCCTAATCAAGTCTAAGTGTTCTGTAAATTATTTTACATACCTTAAATATCAGCTGTTGTATTAAGTGGATAAATGTTTTATATTTAGTATTTAAAATAAAAAATAATTTTTTAAATATTGATTTTTAATTAATAAATTTGAATTATAAAACTTTTTAATTAATATTGAAAAAATTGATGTTTAAAATTATGATTTCAGTTTCACCTTTCATGTTGATCTGACATGGACGTAATAGATTTCTCTTTAATTCTGAATAACAAAGTTTTTGAATAAATGATCTGTTGATCGAAATAATAACATTATTATAAAATCTTTAGAAACAATAAGATCATAATAAGGTTTTTCATTGTTAAAGCATTGATTGTATAATGGATTCCATGCGAATGAAACAACTTGATTTCTATGAGTATGTAGAAGATTTATCACGTCATCTTCATTTATTGGATCATGAAAATTTTAAGACTTTCATAAGAAATTATCAGTTTTGGTATGATTCTGACAGAATAAATCAGTTTTTAACATTCTGGTGTATTACTACAGTGTATATATGAATAAAGATCGTTTTAGGGAGAAAAAAAATTGTGATTATAATAAATATAGTCTTAATGTTTATAAACATTAAACTGTAGTCAAATTATCGATATAACATACATGTTATATATCTGATTCTTGCATCATATATCACAAAAAAATGAAATACACATTATTTATAACAGAGAAACAATGTTCAACGCTTCTTCAGATTAATATAAATTTGAAGCTTCATTTTAAGATTGAAGCCAAAAGCACAAATATTTGATACAAGTAGAAAAAAGAGTGATATAAAAACTGAAGTATTCTTTAATATCATTTTTTCAAAAAATAAACAATGAACTTTTATTAACGCATAGAATATTCGAAATTAATAAGGACTTTTATTTCTTTAAAAGATTCAAGGTTTTTTCTGTAGGGATTATTGACGAAATCTCGTGTTATTTTCAACTATCCTCAATCTACAAAGAGAACTCTTTTTCAGAATTATTAACTGAAGCCCTTTTTTAGAATGATATGAACCATTAAACTTTAGAACGATGTTTGCTTCGAAAAACAAATTCCTTAGCTCATCATCCCTATCGAAGTTTTTGCGAATTGTGCCCAAGAAACATTTTAATCACCATGCATTATTTTTACAATGCTTTCATAGACACATTACGATAGATTATTATGGTATTACTGAAAGCTTGGCATATTTTATTAATAAAGTTAGTTTGTGTTTTTGCCAAATGTTTGCATTAAAACCATTAGAATGTCAATCACAACGATCAAAATACAAATCTGTCGTATTTTTCATTACACTGAAGAAAAACAGAAACAGGCAAAAACTTTAAGAGAAAATAATAAATGCTCAGAAATTTTTTTATCAGCATGGGGTTGAAGTCTTCCTGCCTACGTTTAAAGAATGGGTGAAAGATTGAGAAATATCACTTTAATATCTTGGATTGTATTTATTGGAATTCATCAGAAATACCAATAACACCAATAACAACTTATTATTTATAACTCTAACCTACTTTCCGTTTACAGCTGGAAGGGCGAAAACTTGAGTTGTTTCATAGATTTTTAAACGCCTGAAATCTTTCAAGCGTTTAAAAATTCAGTATGTCATGGTATTTCCCAATCGACAGAAAGAAAAATTTAAGATGCTTGCTGACCTATAGAACATCTTTATGTCAATAAAACAAATGGAAACAGCACCAACAAAAAATATATTTTAAATTCAACAAATCCCTTATCATCTCACACGAATTTATGATGCGTTTTACGAAGAAAAATACAAAAAATTATCTTTATTAACTGTGAATTAATATATTAATTTTTAATGAAGAAGAAATGAAAAAATTTATTTAAGCATCAAAAGAATAGTCTTTTCTCATAATTACATTATAGTAATTGTTATTTGCAGCTTTTTAAGGATGATAAACAGTATTTATTAACATTTAAATGCATTTATTTAGTATCCACCTGCACTTGTAAAATTTGATATTTCAGTAGTTTCCTATATTTTCTATCGTACATTTATAATATTTTTTTATCACAGAGATTCAAAGTATTTTTCATTAAGGTATTTTATTCAAGAAATTTTATTTTAGAGCATTTCCAAAGTTATTAAACTTTTTCTGAAAGAGAACAGAATTTTTTTTATTCATGCAAATATTTCTATTTCCGAAACAAGATATTTTTGTTTAAGAATTTATTTACACATACGGTCATCAAGTTTAAACAAACAGTTAGAATCTATTAGGAATTCTGTTCATTCTTCATTTATTAATTATAGTTTTCAAAATATAAAAATTATGTTTATAAATATTTCGAGCAAAATGATCTCCTTTATCTAAAATATTTATCTCAAACCAAGCACTTTATATAAATATTTGCTTTTATTGTTTCCATAAATTGTAATTCAAAAGCTTGAAAGAAAATTAAGCTTGTTAAAGATCATATAACTTTCAAAGCAGATTACTTATTTAGATTTTATGAGCAATATTGTTATATCATTGTTTATTTTAGATATATATCGACATATCAATCTCAACCATTGACTCACACAAAGTGAATTTTAAATATCTTCTGAGGCTTTATTGCGTATACATACTATTCGTATACACAATTTGTGTTAAAGTACATCAAATATGTACCAAAATTATTCAAAAGTTAAACTATAAATAAAATTAACATAAATTCCGAATTTCGTGATGTAATATTAAACACAACAATGTTAAGATTCATTTTATGTATAAGTGTTTAAATTATCAACGATTATTTGATTCCAATAAATATGGCCAAAAAAACGTTGGGAATGTTTAATACCTTATTCTTAAAGCATTGAAAAGTAAGCAAATTACGAAAATGAGGAAAACATTGTAAGAAATTCTGTTAAATCAAAGTTTATATCGAAAATAAATTGCCTTTCAAATTTAATGCAGAGTATGTTTAAATACTCAGCAACTTAACGCGGATATCTATTACCATTGAAAAATTTCTTAACGAACGAAATCCGCTATTTCCTAAAAATACTATTGCATAATATATATATATATATATATATATATATATATATGTTATTACCTATTATGTATAAAAGCAATAAACAGAACTTTAAATAAAAATGCTTGAGTAGCTGAAATTTTGCAATTTAATAAATATCGTATTCTTAATTTTTTATATTTTCATTATTTCACTGTGAGCATACAAACATTAAAACTAAATGTATAAAACTTGTTCTTAATATCAAACATTCATTTCGTATTTAAGCAAAATAATTACTAACAAGAGTAAAAATGTGTATGTTTTCCTAATAAAGTTGTCAGAGTAAAAAATTTCGAGAAAATAATTTTAGTCAGTTAAGAAGTTTCAAATTCATTTGAAAGATCAATTTACTAATACCAGCTTCATATTATACTCTTTGCCACATAAATATTAATTTCTTTTTAACTTAAAGAAATTTTATAATCCATCTATGATGATTTCTTAGCTTCTGATTTTGAAAACAGATTTTCTAATGACATTAGGCATTTTTTATTTAAACTATTGTAAATGATACATCTTTATATCCAAAGTAAAAAATTTAATTGGCTTCTTTTATCACTCCCAACATTATTTAGAGACAAAACCCATAAATGCATTTTTATGAATTTTTTTAAAATAAATATTACGATATAACAGTTATTAAAATTTGTCTATATATTTGTTTACATACAGAATTTATGGATGTATGTTTGATAATGATTATCTTGTTATCGTATAAAATTTAGACCAAATATTTCTAAAAACAATAACAATAGCTTCCTATTCTATTAGGAAATCAAATGTCGTAAAACATAAATTCAAACAATACCCAATATTTATAGGTAAATGTAATAGGTTTATTTTTGTTTCATATTCTTTATTTTTATTGAATAAATTCCATACATTATTTATTTCTTCAAATATTTTTAAATATTTATGAATATCATTTTCATTTTACAAGTATTTATAAACATATATTCTAACATATTAAATCATTTATAACTATATGCTTAGCCACTTTTTGATATTATATATCCTAAAATTTAAATATTTCCCTTAAGAAATATATGTTCCCCAAAGAGCAGACAATTTTAGTTGCATAATTTTATAAGAACATCATTTTCTGCTAAAAAAATGTACATAAAATATAACTGAAGTAAAAGAAAATCTTTTAATGAGAAAGTATTAAATATTTTAGAGAGAAATCATTAATCAGGTTTATAAGTCAGTTCTTTTCTCAATATCAGTGCGAAATTTCGAGAGAATATTTTTCAATCAATAAACAGCATAACATTGAAATAATTTCTAGCTTTCATATGTTCTAATATGAAAAATGCATTTGAAATTACATTCCTTTTTAATTAAATAATTTTTTGTGATTTAAATGATAGCATTCCATAATATGTAAAAGATATATTATAAGACTACATCTATCTTAATTATGATTGTGTTCAAAGAAAATTGTAAGAATCTCAAACATTAATCTTAAAAAGATATTTTTTTCATTAAGAATGTAGAATATATTGAAAGGATATATAATAAAGTAAACAAAACATAGTAAACACAATTTTACTTCTTAATAAATAATATTAAAGACTTGTATAGTATTTAAAAATTTTAATTAAAATAGTTATAAATAGCATCTTTTGCAACACCTCACAGTTTCTATTAAAAATTTCATATGCTAAAATTAAAATACACTTAATACAATTTGAAAATTCTTAAATATCTTCTAGTTACAATTAAAAGATTAATATTGAAATAAATGCATTAAGAACTAATATAAATAAATGTTCTACTTATAACAGAGCATATATCTTTTAGACAACACAAGAAGTTTTTACTTTGAACTTCGAAAATATATCTCAGTAGAATTATTTAAAAATGAGCAGCAAACTCATTTTTTGTACAACTATAAATGAACTTACTTCCATTAAAGAAACCAGCATTCTTGCAAATAAAAATAGAAAAATATATGACTGGTATGAGTTTTTTAGAATTTTAAGTTTTAACACTTTCTATTCCTCAATAATAAATGCTCTGAACCCCAGTCTATGAGAACAATTCAATATGAATGATAACTGAAGACAATAATATTTTATTTTAACTTTCATTTCTAAGCATTCGATGTAAATATTTCGTATATTTCGTAAAATCTTTGACCAGAAATATATTTGTTTACCATCTTAAAACAACAAACTTAGGTAAGAAACAAATATTTTCTTAAGTTATTTATAATCATATTATTCATAAAATGCTAGTGTGAGTTTGCAGACCTTGCTCAGCTTATGAATAAAACATTTTTAGATTAAAAAAATAAGAATTGAATAATATTTTGCAATAAGTTTCCATCTGCAAATTTTTGAATAACTGCTTATATGCCAAAGCAATTGCTTAAAATGGTAACCCGAAAATATTTTTTTATTGTTTTGAATTTAAAAAAATAAAATGAAACCATTTGTGCAGCAAAATTCTATTATTTTATGAGAAGAATAGCAGCTTAAAATGTTTTAGTTTTTTTATTTGACCATTGATAAAAACCACAATTTGCTAGTTTGAATTCCAGAACCCCTCTCCCCCCAAAAAAACTTATTGCAATAAAACTGGATAGTGAAACTTATATCTAAATAGACTTTAAGATTATTTAGGGAATGTTTAGTTGATAACTATATTTTACAGCCTTATATTTTATCGCTTCTGATATTTTGTTAAGTAGTTTGCTTAACACAACTACAAAACTCTTAAAAGTCTTAGAGAAAGGCAGAAAAATTTGTATAAAAAATAAAGACATCAGAAATCAAATCATATAGTATGATATAAGAATTCATTCCAATGTTTTCAGTACTTAACTAAAATATTCGATTGTTTATTATCATTGATTGAAGCTTAAAATGTAATTATCGTTACAATTTGAATATTGTTTTAAGTGTATTAAATATTTATTTGCATATTAAATTATTGATTCTTTTATTAACAATAATGATCAATAATATAA
This sequence comes from Latrodectus geometricus, assembly GCA_026290005.1. Lineage (NCBI taxonomy): Eukaryota > Metazoa > Arthropoda > Arachnida > Araneae > Theridiidae > Latrodectus > Latrodectus geometricus. The sequence continues at coordinate 118,435 of JAPDSC010060069.1, forward strand.
AATTTTAAACATATTACGCATTTTTCATCAACAAATGTCATGATTTGTTGAGATGCAAAAATTCATCTTGATATTATAAAGAGACTCATAAAGCTGTTCCTGTTGCTAAAATACTGACACTTTTTTAATGTGATTATTTTGTTTTAAAAAAATAGAGATTTCATTTTCGCAATTGTACGTTTAAATTGAAATTCGCACTTTTACTCGTTTATATTTCAACCTCATATCTTATAATAATAGTTATCATGTAATGTTTCTCTACCGTAATCATGTTATATTCATACCTCCCCCCGCCGAGACAGCAGCCGAATAGTTAGAGCATTGACTTTTGGTTCAACAGTTCGTTAGTTAGATACCCACCTCCGTTTAGAATGTTCAGAATGCTATTTAAACCGAAAGAGTTAGTCTGGAAGTGTTAAACTGAAAGAGTTAGTCTTAGAAATTGTTAATTGATCCCCATGAACAAAAAGTTTGCAATGAAAAGCATGAAGTTTACTTATTACATTTGTTTGATTTACAAAGAGATATAGTAAATAATCCTGTCGTGATATCTCATTTTAATGTATGTTTCCTCTAATCGTTTTATCTTGAGGCCATTTTACAAAAAATATTACCAGGCTCGATATTGTACCTATCTAGGGATTCCAACTGTGCGATTAATGTTGAATAAGCTACCAATAAACTTAATAAGCTACCAATGTTGAAAAGTTTTCGACTATAAATTTGAAATCCTTGTTTATTCCTGGAAATGCATTTCACTATTTCTGAAGTTTGTGGAAGAAGCATGCAAAAAGAAATTTGGGATGATCCATATCATTTTGTACAATGAATGGATTCTACAAACATTTTGCTGCCAAGATGAGGGAAATGAAGGCAGTGGTGAGAGATTGCGGTTAAGAGTTCGAAGCGGAAGACAAATGACAGGTTGCACACCTTAAACGAGAAAAAAATGTGGCTCCTCCAGAGGCACTGCCGCATAGCTACACCATCAGAATCCAAATTTCTTTCTCCTTGACCTTGCCCAAGGTCATCATCGCCCCCGTCCGTCTCGCTGGAGACTTCCTACACATTCCACACCTTTGTTAACAGTTTCGTAAGTAATATACGTCCTGAGTTCATTAGCGTTGTGCCTATAGTTAAACTTGATTTTAAATATCCTTCATTCCTTTTATATTTTCAAAGACATTTGATTACAAAATGCTTGCTTTGCTACTAATATCAGTATTGGAAAGAATTGAAATAAATTAAATAATATAAATTATTTTGAAATTTTCTAAAACATTAATATTGACTTCAAAGCTTTACAAAATGAATAACAAAATTGCACCTGAAATAAAAGAAAGCAGTTATTTGTATTCATTGTTATGTCTATTGTATCTCATTCTAATTTTTAACTCAATGTCATTTTAGAAGCAACTTAAAAGTAAATATCAAATCTGCAAATTCAAAAAATTTTATTATTTTTCGAAATTTTAATAATTTATTTATATTTCTAATTATATATAGTTTATATAAATCTTAGAAATATTTTAAGAGTTTTGTGACAAGACTATTTTCCATGAGAATCTAGATTTTTTAATTGGAATCCAAATCACTTCAAGCATTCATGCCCAAAAGTGGAATCCATCCTATAAACTGTTGAATTAAAGGGCAGAGCATTAACCATTGGAGCCATCTCAATTTAAAGTCTTTATTAATTTAGTACATTTTATATTTTTAATTCACCACATTTTATAATTTTACTTAAACTTATTTCAAATATTTAATTCAATAACCATTGCTATACTCTCAAGGAAAATAATAATGAATTTTCTTTGAGAGTTCAGTAATGGTTATTGATTTCAAATCAGATTTTCCTTGAGATTTTAGGAATGATTTTCCAGAATCTCAAGAAAAATCACATTTTCATTGTAATGCAATTTATTGTAAGTATTTCTGTTTTCATATATTTAGTACTTTTCTTCTATTCAAATAAAAAAAAAAAAATTTTATACAACAGTATAATTTTATACATCTTCAAGAACTGTTTTGATTGTGAGTTATCTAACTCAGATTGCTTTCATTTGAATGGAACCAAAATCTTTGAACATGGAAGCACATTCAATATAAAGAGAATATACAGGGAATGAATAGCGTTTTCCTAAATATGCATAATTTTCCTAAATATACATGTTTTCTAAATGCATAATAAAAAATTCTTAAATTTTAATTTTATTATTTTTACATAAAATTTAATTTACATAGAATATGAGTTAGTTTTATGTCTTTAATTATAAAAACTATGAAAAATTATTAAAAATATTTAAGTATTTGGGTATAAATTTTTGGAGAGATAAATATTTTTATTTTGATGATATAATGTAGTTAAATAATGTTATTTTTTGTATATTTGAGACACGTCTGACTGTGTAAATATTATTATCTCAAACTTAACTTTCAAAATTAATTTGGCAATTTATAATACGACTAATTAAACTTTAATACTAATTACAATTAATTTGATTTATTATCAAAGCCAGAGACTTTTTGATGATTGCCATTAGAAATTCAAGTATTTCAAAAATATTAATCAAAAGGGAAATCTATAAAACCAATATATTTTTAAAGAAAAGGACTCACACACGTATAATAAAATTAAATTAAAAATTTAGGAGAGTTAATTTTAGCTTAATAATATGTAATGGAGAATTCTTTATAATAAGTTCTCACTGTACGAATTAATTATTAACTGCATTTCAGTATTTAAAGTATTGACTGTATTTACATATCATAAACTATTAACCGTTTGAGTGC
>JAPDSC010060069.1:131227-161523 GCA_026290005.1 Latrodectus geometricus
ATCGGAATAAGCGTTGCATTTGAGAAAATGATTTGAAAAAAACTTAAAATTGATAGAAATTCCGCGTTAACGTAAATGTTTTACTAAGATAAATTACCAGGAATAATTTTGACTCAAAATCTTGACTTGTCTTACATATGAAACATCAATTACATAAGAAAAATGCATAAATTGAAAACACAATTAAAAAGTTAATTACAGGGGAGAAATAGTAAAAATATGTCTGAATTCACGAGTGTGCTTATATTTACTCATAATAATTTAATATTTACATTATGTTAAAATAATTCTTCTGCTATTCCGTAACTTTTAATTTGCGAATACTCGTTAATACCCAATGATAAAAGGGTAGAAATATTCCTTAGATACATATCCATAGGGATATCATCAATGATGTTCTGATTCTTTTGAAATGCTCACTTAATATTTTATTCTATAAAAAATATAATAAAAGGATTAAAAATGAGAATGAGAATTTAAAAATGAGAACATTAAAAATGAGAAATTTAAAATTCTCATTTTTAAAATTAATATGGTATAGATGGAACCAAAAGTTATCTCCCTATTTTGAGTTATAGGCAAGTCAGAAGTTTACTGAATCAATCGCAAATTGCTGTAGAGATGCTTCAAAACAACGTTTCATTTTTTTATAGCTTAGTTCAGATATACGATGGAAAAAAAATCAAATATAATCATATAGGATTATAATTCAGAAATACATGCCACAGTATAACCGATGATATTTTGGTATATTTAAATGATTTTTTTCTGACTGATGAGTAAAATAAGAAAGTCCAATGAAACATGTCATCATACCTCATATTCCCAACTGAACAATAGAGGAAAAGAAGTTCTCCCACATAGAATAATTTGAAAAAAATCACTATCATTGCATTTACATTATCAGCGAGATTTAACTAAAGAAATAAAAATTATTCTTCCTTTAAAATCATCGCAGATAGAAATGCAAAAATGGTTTGAAACTGTAGTTTGTGTTTCTTAAACAAGTATAATAAAAATTCAAAGGATAAAATATTAAGTAAACTAATTTAGTTTAACGCCTAACGATCATTTACTGTCCATATGATATATTAATATACAATACACAGAAATATTTTCAATACTGCTTCTTAAAACAAAATTTCAATTACAAAAGTTGTTTTCACTATTTCAGTAGCTTATATTATAAAACATGTTGTAAACAACATTTTGATTTCAAATTATAAAAAGAATATGATAAAATGTCCATACTTTCTGTATTCATTTGTTGTCACGTTAAGTTAAGAAAAATATAAAGATTTTAAAAATGGTGGAATTATTTAAACATATAAGACAATTTTTAAATTGCAATTTGACTTCAATTTAAATGAAGATAATTAATTTTTCAAACTGGAGATTTTAGATGGTGCTGAATCACTTGTAAGGAGAGTTACTGCTTCTATACTAACAAAATATACGTGAAAATAAAAGAAAACAATTAAAATTAAGATTATAAAATTTATTAATGTTTTATAGTTGTGCATGAATAAAAAAACCTAACGAATTTGTTGATGGTTCGTGTGCCTATTTATCATAAATGAGGATTCACAACATCACATCTAAATAAAACTAATGCTGTACTGAAATACAAATATAGAATTCGATTAGAAGTTTTGAGGTCTCGCGTGTCTGTGTCGCCGAAACATATTCTAAAAGTTTTTTACCTTCAAAATTTAAAATAAGTTCATCTGTACTTTGTGCAATAATGGCGATTTGTAAATAAATTATTTCAGACGATTTTACTGACGTTATGGATGTGAAAGCAAATGTTTGAACGTGGGTTTATTTTAAGCAAGTATAGATACTATAATGGAAAATACGTTGGACGGCATGGAAAAGGCTATAAATATACATAGTACGTTGAAAAAAATACTGCCATTGATAGTTTCTGTTTGTTTTTAATCATGTGTTAATGTTTCCTACTTCTTTCATTTCCTCGAAAAATTACATTTTTGAATATAAATAATTTTTACAAAGCACATATTTTGAATAACAATTGTTTCTACATTCTGAAAATGCTATCTCATTCAGAATTATCTAAATTTTAGATAACTGTTTCCAATATTGTTGGTTGTATCTTTAAAGTTCTGCCAAATCAATAAGAAGAAAAGATAATTCTCTAAAATTGTAAATTATTTTTCTTTATATTAGTTGAAGGAAGAAATTTTTGTATTAATAGATTCTTATTCTCAATGTTTTTAAAATTAAGGATATGAAATGTTTTTAATTTTTTAGACGATCAATTCATTTTGTTATGGACACTTTCATTTTCAAAAATAAATCTGCATCTTTTTATTAGTATTTGTAAAATAAGGACAAATGAATGAAGGATACCAATTAAGATATTTTTTATCTTCAGTAAATTCTATTTTTTCATCCTTTATGTATGTGTTTCATATATTCTAGATATTCATATCTCATAAACTTTCAAAGTTATCCCTTAAAAACCAAATATTGAGTAATTTGAGATTATAATTGGTCATTATATCTCTAATATTAGCTAAACCATTTTACTAAGATAGAATCAGATAGTTGGATAGGTTTATACTAGTTAAGTAATGAATTAACATTTAGCATATTAGACATCCTCAATAGCATTGTGAGAGAAATGGATAAACTAATAGACGCTACAAAAATAATAAAGAAAATTCATACGAGCTGCTTAAAATGAATTCGCATTGAATAAAGCATGACTAATTAACTCAGTTATACTTTTAGGAAAAAGTTTAATATTTCATGTTGTGATAAAAGATTTCTCATAGGGTGTGTGATTTTTATCTAACATAGGACGAAAAGTGATCTAGTGTTTTTCAAAAAAATAATGAGATTATGATGAGATTTGGGTAAATCTTGCTTCGAGCTACATATAAAACTTTAAACTATTAATTTTATTATATGTATTTTTCACCTATTTGCAAATATGAGCAAATAGGTGAAAAATATTCATTTGTATTTTCTTATATTTATAATAAATTCCTCACGTGTTCGATTCATTTCAAATCAATTGAATCATGCCCTTTCATAAAGTGAAATGTTTCCTTTTAAAAAGTTTGCTTCATTAGTCGATGAGCAAAAAGTGTCTTTCATCATCTACAGAAACGGCAAAACCTTTATTATTTCCTCCGTATCTCTTTTCTGTGATATTATATAACGATTTTTTGTGTATACACATTAATAGTTTAAACACATATCTATCATAGGATCGTCATCCAATTTCGGAACTTTAAAAAATTGGCATCCATTCGAAACTTCATAAGCAAATCGTCATAGCCTATTTCTCAGTGCTTTCGCTTATGTCTTCCAATATGATATAAAAATACTACGTTAGCATACTTTCAAAACAACTTATTTGCCTAAATATACTGAATCATTTAGTAATCATTCTATTTTGTAGAGAATTGTAAAATATCACATCAAGTAATATCACTTAATATTATAATGTTTAAATTTTTAGGAAACAAATTTAGATAAATATTAAAAATTTTTGTCAAGTATTTTAAGGTGTGTATACTTAAAAATATTAAATGTAGTATTTTAACGCCTACTGTTTCAGTCAATGGGCTACAACTGCGAATTATTTCAGAGGATAATGCTATGTTTTTAACTTAAAATTAAGAAATACTATGTTATATTTAATAATTATAAAATTAAACTTACAGCTAACTACTACTTTAATGAAATAAAATTGAAACTAACTACTGCTTTTATTTCATCAAAGCAGTAGTTAGCAATATTTACTTTTTCTGAGAATCAATGAGACATAATGAAAATTTTAAGAAAGAATTGATTAGGTGTAGATGCTAAACACATGCTGATTTTAAGAACTGGTTACTTTAATATCAACATATATTTTACAATTTTTTGCATGTTTGTCTTTAGAATTATACATTACGCTATTGATAATTTGCTACAATACATTTTAAAAAAAAGATTTTAAATCAATATACATTACCAAAAGGATTAAATTAATACATTTGTAACATAAACTATAATGAAATAATTTGAATTGGTAGATAACATCAACTTTTTTAATCATGTAAAAAGTTTTCTATGAAAGTTTTGAAAAGTACAATTTAAAATAAAACTTTTTGTACTATTATGTTGCAACAGATTTATACAGAGTACCATTTTTCTAGCAAAGAAGAATAAGGGTTCTGAGTTCCGTTTAATCAATAGGAGATTAATAAATAGTCTTGTTTTCAAGATTAACATTAATAATATAACTTTATCATAAACATTTAATTCAATAGAGAGTTACAAATATAATTTAAAACACTTTTTGATGGAACTCTCAATTATCTAGACAATCTTAATAGGAAAATTACCAAAATTAATTTAAAAATTTAACAAAAAATTTAATTGCTACAAATTTTCAAAGGAAACGTAATTTTAATCAATATTTGACTTTATTAAGTTTTAACTTAAACTTCAGATCAGGAAAGAAAGAAATGCTGTACTTAAATCAATTTCGGCATCAGAAAAAAATGTGATAGAAATGATGCATATATGAATATTTAATCAAGATGAACTATGTTAAGTATCCTTTAAACGTAAGTAAAGTATGTTTCATAATTTCGCACAAAGTTCGAGTCCCATGTGATTCCTGAAAATTATTTAGAATTTAAAAATTTAAATCATAAAACATGAGTCCTCAATTTTGTATCCAATTACATCAAAATATCTTTAAATGTCAAAATATTCAAATTTTAATAAAAGCAACTTTATTACCATCCAATAAATTTACTGACGAAAAATTAACGCATTCAATTTATGTTTGAAAGTTCAACACATAATAAAATATTCTTTAATGTGTGTTGAACACCCAAATATAATCTTATAATATAAATTATGGTTTCAAGTTGACAATTTACGAGGCAAAAAGATACCAAAAGTTACCGGACACTTATAAGCGATATCACTTTGACTGCAATGCATCTTACCGATAAATTAAAATAAAAATGTTGCAGTATACCATGTGCGTATTTCCAGTTTACTCCATATTAGTGAATGAACCTAAAGGGTTGAAAATATTCAAAAGGCCATAAATTTAGATATTCGACCAGAGAGATTTCTCGGGAATTAAATGAGCCCCACGCGACCACAAAGAGCAAGTTATAGTCAAGCGGAAACACTATATAAATACTGAACAAAAAGCATTTTGTTAGGTCCAAGAAACTAATTCATCGAAACCAGAGAACCTTGAAGAGCATTGCGAGAAGAACTTTCAGACACCTTTGTCTAAAATTTTGAATACTTCCGTTTCCTTTCATGTACATCGACCAACGAGACGTCGCTCAAACCTAATATTTTTATTTTATGTGTCATACTGACACGAATAAATTATTACCTCCAGTGCTATAGAATTTCGTAGCAATACAAAGATCACTTTCGTGGACATTGCAACTATGGAAGAATTTCTAATGAAAATATGAAATATATAGCAATATGAGTGTAAGTAGACATTATGAATGTCAAGTGAACGCATTTTATTGTATTATATTATATTAACCGTGATATTGTGGGAGGAGGTTGTACCATGATTTTAACCCAAAAAAATGTGGTTATTTCAATTCATTTAAGTGTGACAGATTTCAAATATTCAGTTAATGATTTTCAGTGTGTGTAAAAATATTTTACACAATGGAAATATTTTGACACTATGAAAATAGTTTGATAAAAAGTCCTTCGCTATATCAATTATGTTTGACAATAATTAGGTGAAAATGCTCGTCATGTAATTGGACGTAAGTTTTTATTCTTTCAGTAGTATCAAATGAACAAGCAGTTTTGTTGCATTTAAAATGAATTCAAATTAAAATGAATGGAAACTTGATAATCCAAAATGCATTTTATTTTTAAGTTGCTATTCATAAAACACAGCGACGATTCTTCATCAGTGAAGTTGGTTTGAATTTGGTATTTTTCAAGTTTTATATTAAAATTGATGAATAGAAAATCTGGTCTTTTCTAATTTTTTAAAATGTGATTCGTCTATTTTATAATCTACATACTACTTTAATTATGCTGATATATCAGAAATTGACAACGTATGGATTAGTAAGATACAAACAAAATATAAAAATCACAAAACATGATATTTTGCATATTTAACAGAAACAATATGAAAAGTTAAAACAAAGTATTTATATTTTAAAAATCTCATCCATAACAATGAATTCATCATTTTTATTTGAATCTGTTTCTCACATCATTTGATTTAAAATAAGTTATTGGGTGCTTATCACTATGCTTTGTATTTCTACATTTAATGAAATATGTTTTATAAAAGTCTTGTTGTCTTTAAGATCACATTTAAATAAGTTGAGTTGATGTGATTTTAATAATCAATAGTATTTCTTGCTAATTAGGCATCTCTTACTGTTTCAGAAATAGAAACTAACGCATAGAAGAAAAACTTAATCACGTGAAGATTTTGCTAGTTTTGAATTCTTAAGGTTATTCTTGCAATTACTTAATCCTTTTAGTAAGTCATTGATATATTGAATTGTTATAATTATATATATTTTATTCTTTTTTTTGTTCATAATTGTAAAAAGATTTCAAAATTGAAAAATATGCATTTTTGAAAATTTAAAAAAACTTTGTTTTTAAAATAATGGTAAAAAAAAAAAGTTTTTTGAAATAAGTTTCAAATGTTTACGTTTTCTACAGATGTTCCACAACTTACGATCTATTTTCTGAAAAGCAGAGCAGTTACCACAATAGTTAGCTTTCGGCTCAGAAGTTCGATGGTTCAAGTCTCAAAGAATATCTTTGTGGTGGTTCGGAATCCCCACTTTAAAATGCAGGTTCAAGTCTACCTGAGCTAATTAGCCCACCTGAGCAAAAAAATGACAATGCAGCGATAGATTATTTTCTTAAAAACCATTTTTACGTGGCAATTTTTTACATATTTCTAACGGCCAAATAATATGCATGTCAATGTAAAGGAAAAGTGATTAGGATATATAATTACGAAACGAAGGAAATTAACGACCAAAAAAAATGAAAATACAAGAGAGCGAAGCTATTAAAATGATTTTTATAAAAATAGTATGTCTCATAAGGTTAATACAATCATTCGCTTCAACAATTCAAAAGGATATAGTGAAAGAAGCTGTCAAAGCCATAATAATTATGAAAAAGAAACGGTATTAATCAAGAAGTTTAGAATTTATTGGCAATGTGTGGTCTGGCAATAAAATACAAAATAATATTGAAACATTTAAAAAAATCAAACAAAGGCAAGAACACCATATTTTTGAGATTTCAAAAGTATGTGAATAATAGCATTATTTACGGCAAACCATGGATTGTTTTCACAGTTTTGATAACAATAACGGAGCAATAATTAGAGCATGGCCTATGGAACAGATGTAAGGGAGCAGAAAAATGTGTTGATATTCATCAACACATAAGCAGAATAATTAAATAAGGCAGCCATATTATTTGTAAGGGAGAAGCAATTTTGATAGCACTGTGTTTTTGGAATAGAAAATGACTTGAAAGGTCTTTAAGGATAAAGAGATTAAGACAGTATCTACTTACCAGATTTTTTCAGTTAAGATCACCGGAGTTTGAAGAAGATGCAACGCTTTTAGATTATGGTTTCGAAAGTGTTCGTTCAATATGTGTCAGCCCACACATATTGATTATTATCACCCTAATAAAAAGGATGGATAACACAAAAATCAAGACCTTCAATTAAGTCAACTTTATTTGAAAATTGAATTTTTAATATCCACACAACCATATTTCAACATCATATATGTAAATGATTCTTTATTTTAAAAACTACTTTCCTGTTTCATAATGCTCCAATCAACTTTCCGGGTAGTTTAAATGCTTATTTACAAACAGGAGACATATATATGTTAGCGGATTTTTCAAATAACGCGTAACTGTTGTTCTACATCTAATGTAGAATTGTGCTATAGTTAGATTCAAAGCATATTATTTAGACCAGACTTTTATGGCAGTTATAGTAGAAACAGAAAAAGGTACAAGCTTCTATGACTTTTATAAATCATAGAAATTTGATGCGTTAAAACATTAAATCAAATTAACGAAACAAGACACAGGTAAGCCTATAATAATCATTCCAATAATTTTTTATTATTTTTCATGTAACGATCTGATATAAAATAAGGTTATAGAAATAAGAAGGGAGTACGATACAGCATTTAATATAAATTTTGAAGTTGGTTGATACTGACAATCTGGAGTTTATTTTGATAGAGAGAATTTCTTAGAGTAAGAAGCATATTAATGCTTGAAACAAGACGAAACAGGAATAGCCAAAGAAGTGAGAAAAGTTATCTGCGGCACGTGAATTAATTTCTATGTTCAGCAATGCAGCTTTGTGTTAAAACTTAAGAATATTTTCAATAAAGTTCAAAGTGAAATTTGTGAATTTTTTAAAATTCAGAAGGCAACTCATTGAAAAAAAATTAAAACTGCAATGCAACGTACATTTATGAGTTTCATTATTATAATTAATTCAGGACCCAGGCAAATGATGATATTCATTCGAATATCATTATAGACTACAAGCATATATAATCGGACCAAAAATAATCTTCAAAATTCAGATGTATCTGTGATCATAAAATTTAAAATGAAACAAAATTCTTCAGATAGTAAAACTACAAAAAGAAAGGGATAATATGAACTGCTTAAGCGAAATTTCTTGAATTGAAGTTAACGCATTGTAACAAAATAAAATATTTGGAAAGTTCTGAGAAAATTTCAAGACATCTAATTACATATTTTAGATAATGGGATGAATTGCAATACAAATCAACAAGTGCATCTAATCTGGAAAAACTAACCGGAGTATATATCATCATTTAGCTATTTCAACAGAGAAAATTTTCAATCTAGACTTTCAATACTACTTTTTAATATCTTGATTTTAACATAAACTTTATTGTACATTAAAATTTCTACCTAACTCTAGTTTCTAGTCTAAATTTCTTCTAAAACTCTAGATTTATAATTCTGTGTGTTAAAAGTGTATTTTTATCCTTCTTAAAGATAAAAACGCCTTTTTAAAAGTTAAAAATTTAATTTCGAAATTTTCAAAAAAATGTTGCTTAAATTGGTTACTGAATGAACTAAATGCGCTGAGTTGAGATATTTTAGTCCACAAAATTTAATTTGTTTACCAAGAAAAATAAATATTATTATTCTGTTCCCATAGTTTTACTTTTGATAATTACATTAGTTCTATAAAATTCAAAAAGGTGAAAGAACTCTGACGTAGGGAAAGAAAAATAAACTGAATTTGATTTAAATTATGAAAAAAAAAACAATTAAGGAAATTGTTTTTTGTTCATAATTTTAGAGAACTTAACACTTCATTAAAATTACAAGTAAAAATTTTATATACTTAAGAAAATAATCATAACGTTCCGTTTTCAATTAAAAAATTCAAATGCAAAAATGTCTCAAATACAACTTGCACACTACAATGTTTCATATAACATCTCTTTTTGCCTTTAAAGGTTTATTGATATAACAATATCAATAAAGTTTATCTTTTCGTACTCCTTTTCTCTTTCATTTATGTGTGATAAATTTATTCATTTTATTTGACACAAAAAATGAAATTGCATCAAATATCAGGTATGTTTCACACTACGAAACATCCATATTTTAAAAATACGCAATTGAAAAATAATGTTTTATCTTCATGTATTGCTCATTATTTGGGTATAATAATTTGAATGCATAAAATTTTATAAACTAATCATTCATATCTAAACCTTCTGTAGGTATATTTAAACCTTCTGTGGATATATTCTCTATGGAATAAATGAGTCATCACACACTAAAATCATGGACACACTCGGTGGGGAAATATCTGCTAGACGACCTGGTAATCAATCTGTCGTGCACTGAATACTTCAGTATTCCGAGATCTATACATCCTCACATTTTTCAGCAGAATTAAAATTCTATGAAAAAGCTGGAATAGGGAAGCAACTTCATGCTCTGAATCTCCCCTGATTAGAACCGTATCAAAATTACTGGACATTGAAAAGGCGTTGCTGCCAAACCGAGTAGAAATACCATAAGCCAATTACTGTTGATACATCAGAAGCCTAAGTCATTTGCTTTTTAGTCTAGAATATTTACTAAATAATCATAGTTAACTACGTTAATATTATTCGCTTCATGATATGCTAGGGGGAATTATATTCATTCATTACAAAAGATTAATGAATATTCAAAGAACTTGATAATGCATCAAAGAATGCCGATAGTCTTATATCTGCCAGTGACCATTGGTTAAATCTACGTCCCAAAATTTTTTTCATTGTACTTTTAATTAACTAAAAGCAATATTATCATATTTTTTTATTATTATATTTATAAAAGTTCAATTTTTTAAGGAATTTTTATGTATCTAGTTCTTAATATATAAATTTTATATACTTTAGCAATTCACAATATAATTAGAAAACACAAGATATATATTACCTAGTTATTTTATAAAGAAATACAAATTTCAGAATTTCACACGGCACTTTTGTGTTCTTTATTAAATGATGAAAAATTCCTATATTATTTAATTAACAACATATCAATTATAATAATATAAAATAATGCAAAGAGATTCATTTTCAATTCTTTTTCACTTCCAAAATATTTCAACATTTAAAAATCAAGAAATAAAATTTCAAGATGCGTCTTGCAATTAATTACTAATTTCAAATTGAACTAAGTAACGGAATCAATATTCTTAGGGTAATATATATATAATTTAAAAATGGATAATCACATTCAAAAATAATAATAAAATAATAGCGTACAAAATGCATATTGTAATAAAATTTCCCAATCAAAGTAACTAATCTTATACTTTTCATTTAATGAAAATCATATAGAAATTTATAGCAAAATTTTATAATTTTGTGTAAATGGTTTCAAAACATTAAAGTATCTTCGATAAGTGCTAAATGCTGTCAATAAACCTGCAGTACATTCCAAATGATTTTTTGTCTAATTAGTATTGAAATGCTTACTATATTCAGTGCACTATTCATATTTTCTTAATATTTTGAGGTAACTATATATTCCGTAGTTAAAATAATAATTAATTACAAAAATATTCAAAATTTCTTTCAAGTTTTTCAATTGTTTGTTTCTTTAGGATATAACATATATATTAGACTTGCCACTTTTTTGAAATCGGAGAACTATGGGTTTTAAAATTGTTCTATTATTTGATGTTTTCTTAAAAATAACAATGAACAGACTTCTGATATATTGAACCGAAAATTTGCTTTTATTTCTCTTATACTTACTTTTATACTTTCCTTTACATCTTACTATTAAAAATGTATCTTTTTTTCGTACATGATACAATTATTTTTAAATATGTGCATAAAATTTTATGTAATTATTTTTCAACACTTTTTTTCAGTATATTAAATTTTTTAAGTAAACATTATTAATATATGGATATAAATACTGATAATGTAGATAATACTTTTATTTTCTTCAAACACTTTTTTCTTTTTTCTAAATTAAATAAAACATACCACCTCCATGTACGCAAACTTCTTACTTGATTGTGTATATGTTCAATGTATTTTCAATTTTTGGAACTGTATAAATTGAGTTGATTTCTACGTAAAGTAATTCCTTAACATAGAAATCTACGCCATTTATATAGTTTTAGAGATTTACTTTTTTATTTAGAAGACGTAAATTCAAATTATAAATAAGTAAAGCTATGTTGTTCTGATTTTTTAAATACTTACCTCCATTTTTTTCCCTAAGAGTTTACATTAAACTATTGCTTGTTATACAACCTCAAAACAACATGAAGGCAAATGCTAAGTAAAAAAAAATTATTACCATTAAGGCAACAATACTCTGGAAAGTTGTCGATGATCACATTATTTGACTGTTTATTGAAAAGAATTTTAACCTACAAATGAATCGCCCCTTATCATTCTTCCCAACATAAGACAAATGAAAACATTAAATCATAGTTTCAAAGTCTTTTAAGCATCAATATTCATACCAATAAATTATGTACATCAATCAATATGAATACTATAAATCTACGTAAATACGTAGAAAAATAATAATCTACATATTGGATTCAGATCTTTCAAATATATTAGGCATCAGAAACAAAAATAAGTTATAAAGTAAAATTTTTACTGCAAATGTAGCACTAAATGTGATGAAATATTCCTTGTTAGGAAATTAAACTTATATCTTTTAGTAGATACTATAAAATATATGCCCTGAAAGGCAACTACTATTATATACATTTGTTGGCATTAAAATGTATGCCTTGGCAGGTACGTCAAATTTTAAGTTGAAATTTTTAGAATGTTAGCATCATGCCAGAGAATTAATTTGCAAATATTGTCACAAGACATTAGCATTAGACTTTATAAACTTAAAGCATGCTGACAAATGTGCCTTTTTTTATCTTTTTTCACGGTACTATTAATCATTTAAAGAAATAGATACAATTAATTTACCAAAAATAACACCA
Source organism: Latrodectus geometricus (assembly GCA_026290005.1). Taxonomy (NCBI): domain Eukaryota; kingdom Metazoa; phylum Arthropoda; class Arachnida; order Araneae; family Theridiidae; genus Latrodectus; species Latrodectus geometricus. The sequence continues at coordinate 143,790 of JAPDSC010060069.1, forward strand.
GAATTACCTCTGGTGGGTTCAACCTTTGTCTGAAAAAATGAAACATGACGCCATTCTTCAAACTAAGTTTTTAGTTAATTTCATCCTTATCGACGCTCTTACCTGGGACGAGTGAACTTGGCGAGTGATATTGCCCCGACTTGGCGAGTGAAGTCGAAGTTGATCACTGTAGCAATGAAAATCTCCTCTTCGACTGTTCTTTTCTCTGCTTTTTGCAAGCTCCTATTGAACGTTTCTTACAAACTCTTTTTAATTTAAAAATTATCCTATTATTTGACTGAAATTCTAGTGATGAGGCCTAACATTTTTTCACACTATGCAGCTAACATTTTTGTCTAAGAACTCATCATTCTTATAATTGTTTGATAGATACGAAATTACAACTTAAGGGAATATCAAGGTAAATCCCACACACATAGCCCCTGTGAGCTTCAAGTAATCTTCAATCAAAATCTGTCAGATATTCGGCTGACAACTGTAATTTTTTACTTTTGTAAATGTTTCCAATACACTTTACATGAACGCTTTACATGAATGCTTTTAAAAGTTAATTGAATAAGACAGAATTTTCATTCTGTCGTATAAATTCTTTTACATGTATGTCATCTTCTTAGGGGTTACAATTTTTATGGCTAGTAGCGTATGTAAAATAAAATTTATATGTATCGTTTTAATTCATTGTTTAGTAATAAGATGAATTTTTTCCTCTGTAACTGAAAAATGCAAATTTTTTTACAAGATCTGGCTAATGAAATTTTTTCCAATATTTTGAGTTAATTTCTTACAAAAAAAAATTCATTTTATTCTCCAATTTTTTTTTTCTTTTTTGAAAGATTCGCATATTTTCAGAAGGAACTCAATATTTAATGATTCCCAAGCAGAAAATGCCAATTTTGCTATTATATTAGCCAGCTCATTAAAACATACACACATATTAGAATAGACATTATTTTAAAAATTACATCTTATGCTTAACTGTTTGTGAATAGAAGAATAAACCTCGAAATCTTATTACAACTATTTAATTTTCAGATAGGTAAAAGTAGATTAACTATTATCTTCTATATCTAAAAGTTATTTTACTAATTTGGAGAGCGTAATTTTTATTGCAGTTATTCAAATAAGAAATTCGTTTCTGGAGGCTTTAGTAGTTAAAAGTTTAAGCTAATCCAAATACCATTTAAAATTTTATTATATTTTCTTTGAGAAATATTTAAATCCTGGAATTTAATATTAAAAGCTTATAATCCCTAATCTAAATCTGAATTATAAATTTAGAAGTAAGAAGAGTACTTACGTATTAACGCCACCGCAGAAAAGTTTCTCTGATGCTCCAATGAAGAGCAATCCTTTGGTTCGCACGCAGTTATCTATTGGATTTCTTTTTGCCTTAGTGTTTGCTGAATTTTGATGCAATTTTCCAGGGCTATGAAAATGTGACTTTGGGATTTACCAAAAACAGATGCAATTTTATTTTTTCAGAAACGAAGTATTTAAAAAAGAATGTATCAAAATTTGTATGATTTGAAAATTTATTTTGGAAAACGTTTGTTTTGGAAATGTAATTTAAGACCGTGTAAGCAAGTGAGACTTATAAAAGACAATTGGGTGAAGGAAAACAATTGAAAGAATGTGGGGCAGTGCTAAATGGAGGAACAAGAGAAATAAGAGGACAGCGAAACATCATTTAGCATCTTATTTAGCACAGGACAGCTCAAAGAAAATATGGTGGCAGGTCAAAATTGAGACTTTTGTAAATCTAGATTAAACTCTATATCGGCCCAATTTCTCCCGAAATTCGACAGACTACTTTGATTTTAAATAAAGTGTTTTGATTTATATGTAGCAAAAATTTTAGATGTTGATTGGCGGTACTTAAAAAAACCACCAAATCCGCAGCTGCAGTGGCGTTAATAAATACCGTAAGAAATTAATAATAATGCTTTTTTCTTAGTAAACAGTCATTTAAAACCTATGCTCAATTTAAAGTCTTTTCAGTTAAATTAAGGTGAAATGCTATTGAAATAAGTCAATCATTCTCGAATTGCATAAAAGTCTTGTAGGCATTTCTGCACCATTTATGTTTAGAAGTGTATTAAAATTTTGGCAGTTATACTACAATTAATTACTACACAAAAATTCTAAAGTAATTTTACATTAAATACCTACCTTTTTCTTTAAAGGAGTATGTAACAAAGTTTCAAAATATTGCTTCGAATCAAAATTTTTCAACAATAAATTGCTTCTTAGTCAAGAATTTCGACAACTTATTTGCAATAAGAATACAGAAATATATGAATATTCCTGTAGAAATATATAGTATTTTTCAAGTTTAACAACTGATATAAGAATTACTATGAAAGATACATTTTCCAGACATTATTATCTCCAAGATCTTAAGTATGTCTTTAGATCCTCCTTGCTATTTGCGTACACACAGCTCTAACACCATCTTATCTTTCGTGAATAAATTTTCAGAATTATGTTGAGAATCTTTTTCATATTTAATACATGAATTAGGTTATGAACTTAATTTCCAGACATGAATATCTTTGTTATTTTGCCTGTAGGAAATAGCACTTTTCATTCCATCAAGGTTGAGAATTCTTAATTGGAATACTTTAAAATTCACTTAGTTTTCTAAAAAATAGAATATAGGAATTCCGGTTTTTCAAAAAACTCTACATTAGTTTGAAAAATAATCTTAAAAGGGTTTACTTTATTTGATAAACGATATATCTAGATAAAAGTAAACAGTCTAATAGAATTTTCAAAATAAAATGACTATAATTTTGGCACATTTTTAGGAATCAAAGACAGTTAATGATAAACCTTTATTTGTGGGAATTAATTATATAAAATGGCTGTTAGATTTAGGATAAAATACATATTGCTTCTTAGATAAGTTGGCAATTGAATGTTGATAATGTAGATGTAAATCGAGCATAATTATGCTTCTTAAACGAAACACAAATTTTCAAAATTGAACAATTTGCAATTATTTCAACGGAGAATTCAATAGCAATCTCATATTATTATCAAATAAACAATTTCACTAAATTAAGATTTGGTTGAATAAATTAAATAAAGTGAGTCACATAAACACTGAAGATCGGTACCCTAATCCAAATAATTATATTCATAAGTAATTTGACCAGGAAATAAAATATTTAAAAAAAATACATAAAATATTTTAATAAAAATCCATTGAAGTAAGTAAATTAGAAAATATATATATATATATATATATTCATATTTATTTTTATTTATTCTTATTTATGTATTCATCCTATTCAATAAATAATATACAAATGAATAATGTATAATTCATTACTTTAAACATCAAGTAACAAAGTATATAAATTTTTAAAAAGGTTCAAGTATATAAAACATGTTAAAAATGAAAATCAACTGTTAAGAGTTAAGGTATCTTTTGTTGCATAAATTTTGTTTTATACGGCCGTACTTATTTTTTTGCACTTAACGTGTATATTACTGAAAATAATTATAAATTTGAAAAAGTTACAAATGCGGTCAAAATATTTCAAACTGAAAAAACAAAATTTGAAAACTGTTCCATTATTATTTTTAATAATAACTAAATAAATAACCGTTGTGTCTCTATCAAAATTTGTAACTGTTTATATTAAGCCTATTGTGAATCTGTAACTTACCATGATAGATTTCCTTAGAGTGTGTAACAATAATACAATCTTATTAATTATTTCTCAATTTATGCTGATACCTTTTACTAAGGTACAAAATATTTCAAACTGAAGCTACCATAACTCCCGGTTAAAACGATGTAGCTCTTATGGATTAAACTTTTAGCAACTGAACACACACGCATTTAAAAAATAGTTTAAAATTTAGGGAAGAGTGTAAAAATCAAGGGAAATTCTTAAGTAATTAATAATAACTAATGATCTTAAGTAATTAATAATAGTTTCATATTTTTTTAGAATAGTATTTCGCGAATGTAAGAAATAATTTTAATTATAAATTCTAAAATATATATCTGATATTGCTTTAAGTATTGATCTTACAGTTGTAAATATTATTAAGTTACAAATGCAGTTATAAATTTTAAAAAACAGTAATTGTTTTGAAATTTTATTCTTTATAATGAATAACTTTTCAACAGAATGGAAAGAATTATCACGTTTAAGTAGGTAATAATGTTAGAAATTAAAATTTGAATAAACTATGACTAAAAAGTTAGAAGAGGACTAATTTTTAAAAAATTGTTAACAGATATTACTACTATCAAATAAATAAATAAATAGAATTGCGTACTTTTTATTTTCTTTTTTTCTTACTGAAATGAAATTATGATCCTTCCTAAGTAAAACTTATAGTAAGAAAAAATCTATGCATTTCTTAAATAAAATTTTCTTTTTTATGAATTCTTCTTTTTTATGAAATAAAAATATTGCTCCAAAAAACGAAATGCTTAAAATTGAATCTAGCTATTTTAATAAAATTCGAAATAGGGACTCAATGGTAAGTGTGATTAGCTGTATATATGTATATCAAACTTCTTCATCCATAGACATTACACAAATTAAGATCATTTTATTTTTACTTACAGTTATAAATAGTTACGGATCCCATATTCATTTATGGTTCTCCATTATGTCACTTCATAATAATTTGTTATAATTTTCTTGAAATTCATAATGAGAGAGAAATACTATTTAATTATTGTATAACACTTCCAATAAAAATGAACAATTAAGAGAAAACGTTATCACATACGTTCAGATATGGACTATTATTATAGAAATAATAACAATCATCATTATCACAGCTGTCTCATACCGTGACCGTTTATACTATTTCATCAATCACTAGAGCTCAAGATGATGCTTACGATATTTTCCCATATAACATGATTTTCGCGTATTTTTTTTACGTTACATTTAACAATTAGTCGTTATACGTCGTAATTATTGAAAGTGAATACTTGCAGATGGTTAATCATAAAAATTTAATTATAACACATGATGTTAATAAACTAAATACGAATGTTTTATGAAAATCTTATCTTATAGATATTTTTTATAAAAACTGGCATAATGAATCCTTTAAGTCGCTTTTAATTGTTTAAAAGCATTTGAACATCAAACATGTATTGTTCTTTCTCATAAATAGAGAGCCATAATCTCGAGCTGCATAGGATAAATTCTGAAAAATTCTAAAACGCAAAAATGTGCACGCAAGAAACAGAAAATGTAATATTTGTCTCTTGTTGTTCATCATCGGCTAGTATCCAACCAGGGATTATTCATTCCGAACAGTATTAAACAGTATTTATTTTCTGTATATTGTCAATGTCAATCAGTTATAAAAGTGCATATTGATTTGTAGATTTGTATAACAATATTTTTTCAATTTTTAATACATTCTTCTTCTTCTTCTTCTCTTGAGCTTTTCAGATATGTGGCACCTCTGCATTGTTGCAATTTGTACCATGCTCCAAGCCCAATTTTTTCCTAGTTCCATTGTCTTGGGTCACCTACTTTGTTTATAAAGTCTGATAGGCCCTCAATGGAGTTTAGGTGTAACTCTGTAGGATATGGATTACCTAGAGTAGTGAATCTTGTAAGGGCAAGAGCATCACACTCATATAGGATATGATGAGCTGATTCTACCCCTGCGTGGCATTTCCTACAAATTGGTTCTTGTTTAAAAAACCCCATTGTATGAAGGTGTTTCCTGAAATGATAGTGCCCAGTAATGAAGCCTACAATTGCTTGAGTCTTCAATCTTGGGAGTCTAAGAATTTCAGATGCAATTTTCTCAGATGAGTTGAAAATCATGCTTTTTGCTTGTTTCTGTCCAGGAGAGTCACGCCAAACTTTGTTCATCTCCTGTTTTTCCCATTTTTGAATGGCCTTCCTTGTAGTCTTCATGTTGATCCCACAAAAGGGTTCCATTCCTATTGGATTGAAAGAGGATCCCTGTTTTACAAGTTCATCAGCTCTTTCATTACCTTCTATTCCTATATGCCCTGGCACCCAAATAAGAATAATTTTATTCCCATTTGCCAGTTCCTTAAGGATATTTTTACATTCCATTACAATTTTTGATTCGACTTGGAATGAGTAAAGAGCCATCAATGCAGCTTGACTGTCGCTGAATATAAGAATACGCTTACCTTGGTAGCCCTTCTTTAAATTTATCTGCAGACAGTTGGTAATAGCAAGAACTTTTAATACATTACTATTTTAATTTGTAAAATTAAATAAAATGTCGTTAAAATATATATATTCCACCAAATAAATCACAAAAAACGTGAAATTTTACAATTAAAAAATATATATTTTTTATTTTTATTTTTTCAGTAGCTAATTTTTATATAAAACTGGATAAATATTGGTTTATAACTAAAATTTATATTAAAGAAAATGTGTTCAAGACTTAATGTAATTTATATTTTCTAAAAAAAGTGTTTCTAATTTAAATATTGTTTATAAAAAATTGTTTGTGTAGTATTGAATAACAATGAAACTAGCATTGTATACTTAAAACAATGAAGCTTTTCCATTCATATTTCTAATATTATTCAATCAACAACATTTTCAAAATTCCTTAAACATTTAATATACTTTCATACAGACCACAAGACATATTTCAAAATGCATTAACATGGTAAAATTTTTGAAATTTCCTATTATATGAATCGATCAAGTTCAAATGAGCTAATTTAAATTCAAAATGAAATCTCAAGAAAATAAACATATGATTAGAAATTAAATTCATAATTAATTAAGGAGAATAAACACATACTGCCAGTTAAATTCTTTAAATGTAATAAAATGAAAATATTAATGTTATAGGAAAATCTTTGAAGATGGATACTTTAAAATACAGAAATAATTTTATTCGAAGCAATGAATTTTTTAATATATTAAATAGACCTTTAAAAACAAAACACATCTATGATAGCATTTAAAATACTCTTATTAAGTGATTGAGTCGAGCTGAATAATTTTTGCGTTCTTTCATTACCTGTTAACCTTATGTCGATCATAATAAATTGAACTCATTTTTATATTACTATCTAATTGAGGTAGGAATAAACAGGGCTTTTCTATTATTGATTGTTTTTGATTGTAAATTAACCAACCAAACTAGAGCATAGTTTGTAAACATTTTCAGTAAATGCACTACTTAGAAAAACAATTATATTACTAGAGATGGAAAAAATGTATCATTGAATCTATTGAAACTATAAACTAAATACATATTTTTACATGAAATTGCCTTGATAATTGACAAAAATCAATGAGTTGCATGTGTGAATACCTGTATCTATTAGTGTGCAAAAACTTTTAATAGAAAATTAAAAATTGAATATGAAGCAAACGTTATTGTTCCTTTTATTATGCTTAAAGTATAAAAGAATCATATGAAAATAATTTTACATAAATTTATTTAGGAAAATAATTTTAGATAATTATTTCATGCAAATTTGTTTTTAACTTTGAAAATTCTAACATTTTATTAAATTTTAAAAAGTGAGTTTTTTTATTGTAAACCTAATGTATTGTCTCTGAGAGTTTTAAATAAAGATACAAAAATGTAATAAAGAAATTTAGCATCTTCCTTTTGAATACAAAAAGGAAAATTCTGATAAAGACAATTTCTAAAATACATGAATTGTATCAATACCAGATAGAGACTTTCCATGTAAAAAATCGTAGAGAAATCTATTGTTTGTAACATTTATAAATATTTTTGCTAAAGCCACACACCAAGAGTGAAAATTGATAAGTATTTCTATACCATATTATTCAAGATATTGTTATTTCAGTTGTAACAAAGAAATTGTGCTGTTGTATCTTATCCTATCTGGTTAGTCTAAACCAGATCCATGAAATTTGAACCGATAAGAAGTTCAAAATAAGAAGACTTTGAAACTCTTCTTATTTTGAAGAAGCGCTCTTATTCAGGTGCTATGCAGGAGAGCAGCTAATCGGGGTAAAATGAGTGCTATTGCAATTCTTCCACAAGGGGAGGATCTTGTTTCCTTGGCCAAATCTAAGACATTACAGGTGTCCACTTATGAGTCTTAGTAAAGTGGTCTGCTGTACTCGACTACGTTTAAAAGTGACATCGCCTCATGGTTGCATGCAACCATACCAACCATGAGTCGAGGAGAACACCACGATGAAGCTATGGTTGACTTGACTCTTGAGCATATCTCAAAAAATGTCAGAGTACTAAATGTTAAGACCATTGAAATTTCCACATTTTCTAAGGTATCGACCACTTCATTTCCACTAAGGTCAACGTGTGAAGGGATCCGTTGCATATGTACATTAGAACAAAATGAGAGCCTTTGCAGCAGGGCTAGAATAGAGATTGATGCTCAGTCATCAATATGAGACCTGTTTCGCAGATGTTGGATATAATAACGATTTTCGGTCATAATCCAGATATCTTTATAGTTTGTGCGGAAATCAGTAGTCTTAAGACCCTTTTCATTTGCTATTAGTTCTGAAAAGAACAATGGTCTGTATTTCTAATTTAGACAGTTGAGCTGCTAGAAAAAGTTTTAATAAAGATATAACTACCACAATTCCGATTTTCATTTTTATTGCCATATGTGTAAACTGAAGGGCATAAGACAAAATGTCGCTGAGAGTTTCAAGAGCAATCTGTAGAAGATAATCTTATATGTCAGTTTTTTAATTTGAAAAAGAGAATAAATCTCTTTGAAAATGGACGATAGGAAAACATTCCAGAAGGATAATAGTAAGTTTTAAAGAATGGCTTTCATCAGTTGTATCAATTACGCTCATTAGACATTCCCCAAAAACGAGTTGTTTCTTTTTAATCTTTAATTAGAGGTCCAATCATGAAGAAGTAAGTATAAAGTTGAGAGCCATAACTATAGAATTTATGTAGGGTTCTCAAAATAAATTTTTTCCCTTGAATTCTTAGTTTTCTAATGGCTGACCATTTCTAATTCATTAAATGTTTTAGAATTACAAGGAGTGAAATTGATGATACTTGTTCGTAGATTACGCAGTGGTTCATTATCCAGAAAGTGAATTCTTGTAATTTGGAATCTGAGACTAAGTAGAAGATCTCAGATTTGGTCCCAACTCCAGATGTATCGTCTCATTTGTAGTAATTTGCAACCATAATGAAATTTACGTTCTCCAACGCCATTAATGAACACGGCGATAATCGTCTTGTACAATTGCTTTTGGAAACTAAAGATTTCAGTCTCAAAATCAGCGCCTTATAGGATACAACAGGTCTAACAACAAAATCTTAAGAGATAAATCCGTCCGTTATTATTTTATGTTTTCTTTAAACATGAGACACTCATAAAACTATTCTTGAAAAATATCCAAATATAACCATTAATGCTGAATGAAATACATAAACCATTAGAAAAGACTAATATTAAAACTACTGCTGCCTCTCTATCGCAACTAATCACTTATTCAATTTCATGCTCTGAATCTAATTTCAATCTGTGAGGCTTTTCATTCCAGAAACCGAATTATAAATATGATTCAAAATAAAAATAACATTTGAGAGCTTTAATTAATTGGCTTTAGCTAAAAACAGATTTAAGAATTTGGTTAGAAAAATTAAATTATTCTTCTATAATTCACTATTATACTCAAAAAGGATTCTTTTCACGTTTGATTACAATTTCAAAATAAATTTCAGATATAATACATTTCAAAAAATGTAAATGAAGCAATTAATACAAGCATGCAATAATAAATATACCATTAATCGAGACAACAGTCCAAAGCATTAGCAATGAGCATAAAAAGTATCACAGATGTCTGTTTTTAAGACTGTAGAAAGTAATATTAGTACTGTGTATAAATTCCTTCTGCTTTAGAAGGTATAAAAAGGAAGGTTAGACATAAACACACACCGGAAGACATTGAACTACACTGAAAGATACGGGTCAGTAGATAATTAGATAAAGATAAAAAAATTTTGACTGTGGCATAATTTCTCAATGAGTGATTTAGAGGGGATTTTGATTTTTTTCTTAAACTTTTAAAATATTCATGCCATGGTCTACTGATTATCTTTACCATCCTTAACAGGTGTTAACGCACTTTTTAACTTTAGAATTATTTTTATACGAGAAGAGCAATTCTTTGTTATCATTCATATAGCTAAAGAACAAATATTTCATGCACATAGTAATTCTTTTCTTCTAAAAATCAAATAGTAAAATATATTTGTTTTTTTTCCTTCGTAATCATAAAATCCAACAGAATTTAAATTTTATATTGAATAACATAAAAATTTTAAATTATTTTTTTTCTTTTAGTATTTGTGAATGTTCACAATAAATAATGTTTGTGAATTTTATAGATATTAATTATTATTTTATATTTATAAAATTATTTAAATAAAGAATACTCTTTCTATTTAAATAATCCTTAAAGATTGGTTCAATGCATAATATATTATTAAATTTTAGATAGCTTTTTCCAAGATTTAGATACTCCAAAATAGATTTCACTATAGAATGAAAATTAACCCATTTAACATTTTTGAAACAGAACATTTCACAAAATATCGCAATAAATTATTTCAATTTTGCATTCAAACTATAAATTTTAAATCAGGGTGACCATATAAATGTATTCACATACATTGACTCTAACACATTGAAATACATTTATGATCATCCAGACGCATTTATAATTTTACTGTTATAATGTTAAGAAATAGTAGGTTAAATATTTTTAACACCATAATATATCAAATATTTAAATTAAATATTTTTGACATCCAGTTGATAAAAATGATTTTGGGCTAATCTTTAACTTTGAAAAACGTTTTGAGATTTTCATTACCAAACCTTTTTAATTTGCTTTCTTTTTTGAATGAGAAGAACATGAGATTGCACCAGAGCATATAACTATATCAAATTTGTAGAATTCGCTCGACAATCACTCAAGACAACATTTTTATCGATCATATCTTAGTACCACTAAACAATTTAAAAATGCATACGTTTCAGCAATTTAATACTTATCTAATTCTAATCGAACTGAATTAGTGAAAGAAGGTCAATGACTTTATATTTATTTTAATATCCAAGACAAAATGTTGCAATCCAACACTGAGCAAAACATACAGAATGTAGCATTAGATGCCTTTTTTCAAATACTTTATTGATACTTTTTTACTAAATCAACAGCAAGGTTTCTTTTTTCTTAAACTCATAAAACTAAAACAGCCTAAATAACTAGCTTCTATGAGTCACTTAAATACGAAAGTATTTAATGTTTAATGCTTATCAAGAAAAATATACTACTTTTTTAATCAGTTCAGACCTCATGTTATATCTTTGCATAAAATATCAGCATAAAACTCAACCGCAAAATTCCGCCTTAATCATTAGAAAGAGGTCATTCAACCGCCGTTTCATTCAAAACAACCCATAAATGAAATGAATAATATATGCAAATAATTTTTATATCATTTAGTTCGTCTTCCATGTGCAGAAAGGAATCAATGCATCTCTTGTTCTTAACAAAACTGGATACTTTTATTCAAAGAATAATTATAGGTTGAGAGTGTATTTTTCCTTATAGTATAAGGAAAACCCTAAAATTTGAAAACAGTTTAAGAAAAATTTAAATTTACTGATATAAGATGTAGAGAATATTAGAAGAATCAATTATAAACGTGTAACTTAAGTAATTACAAGCAATTCACACAAGAAAAGGGACATTATATAAAATAGTAACTATAAAAAATTTGGCATTTGGCACAAAGAATACGTATTTAGTGATTTTTTATGTAAAATAAATGTATGAGTGAATATTTATAGAAAATTTATATTTTTGCATGCATGCGGAAAATGTTGTATCTTTTCAAAAAGTAAAACTTAATGCTTAATATCTTGTTTTCCGCTAAAGAAATAAAGAAGGAATTTAAATATTTTTTTTCTTCTAAGATGTTAAATTAACATAATTATAGTTTAATTAAGAAAATAATTATTATCTATTTTAATGAATCAATGAATTATCATTTAATTGCTGCATTGATTCTTATAGTAAAATATATTAGCATATAATAAAAATAAATGTAATTTAAACTTACCGGTATAATTCGATTACGAGCTAATAATAAGGACATTGTTCCTGATCTTCAAATGTTAGACACAAATATATCTGGAAAAAAAAGGAATATCAGTGACTATGTTGATATTATATAACATAAGCATGATTTTTAAAATAATTTTATAAAATAGATAATATAATAAGATTATATATAAAAACAGCACAATTTTACATAAACGCATTAAAAATCATATTAATAATAGATTTTAAATTTTTTTCATATGTAACATAATCAGCTATTTGATGCTACAAGTAGTGATGTTAGTGGTACTAGTTATGATCTGGGTTTATTTGAATGTATCAACTCACGAACTAATCTCATTTAAGTCTTTTTATAAGACCAACTGATGTCGGTAATCATGCTAATACATTTTCACACATCAATAATGCACCATGACGAATGATGAAGTTAAGGCTTGGGTTTTAAAAACAAATAATTTATTTGTCAAATGCCAGTTACATTGGCCGTTAGGCCATTAAACTCCTTGCTTGCCAATAGCGCTGAAATCTATTAATAACAGATAAAGGGGTAACATGTTTAATTTTTATTTGAATATAAGATACATATAGTCAACATAAGATTAACCCATTTGTTACGCTATCAATAACAAACAATAACTTGTATGTTCATATCTATCTGCCTGTTGACAGATACAAATAACCATTCACAAGTGTTTTAGAATATTTTCATAATTTTATTTTATTCACAAGTAGAAAATTCATAGGAAGGATGTTATTAAGTCACGAAATGTAGACATCTAAATAATGCATTGAAATACACACTTTCAGTTTATGATTGAAGAGATTTCATGAAAAAGTAAATAATTTCAATTCTTCTTCCTTAGGTAATATTAATGAACAGGGAAATTATTTAGGTGCTAAGTGACTTACAAAGCATCCACAAGACCTTTTTATTATAATACATGATTTCTGCCTAGACTATATATGAGGTTAGTGCATGAGACTAATATATACTACCTACCCAAATATTGATAATTATCTAATTAAATTAATGTTGTTGTTGTTGTCGTGTGCCAGCCAGGCTGGCAATATGGGGTGCGCTGCTCCACTTTTCCAACTGAACCATATTTCGTGTGGAGTCCGATTTACTCAGTACACACATGCCATAGGTACCTGTTTATAGGGTAGGCAACCATTCACACACACACAAAGAAAGGACAAAGACAAGAAAGAGAGAGAGAGAGAAAGTACATCCATGCCCGAGCCAGGATTCGAACCCATGTCCCACCCATCTGTAGTCAGTTACGCTAACCACTAGACAAGTTGGGAGGCAATTAAATTAACAATTATATAGTATAAACCCAACAAAAGGTGTTCACAAAAAAACACATCAAAGTAAATTAATGACTGCTTCTTCGGCATTACTAAATGTATAACGACAGAGATATTATAACAGTATAGAATGATAATTTCTAAATGGTACACGAGCATTTGTTTATCAGAAGTTATTGTAGAAATGCGAAAAAAGTACAAGAAGCGAATCATTCTTTATTATGACTATTATAGAAGTCTCATATCTGATCGAGCAAAGAAATTTCTTACCTATTGCCTCTATACTTGTTTTTATCTACAGATAATATCAACTGACTCTTTTAAGTATTCAACTATCAAAATAAAAGATCTTGACATGTGCTTGATTTTATTTTCTTCAAATTAAAATTCTAGAGAAATAGAATAGTATTACTGTTTGATATGCCTGTAGCAATGTACTTTGCTCAACTATAGAATAAATAATTTATAATAAAATAGCCTTATATGCAAATTAGTCTTAATAATACGCTTTTTTTCCAAAAATTAAATACCTAAAACTCTGCCTTTTATATAAATTTTTTTATTAGTAATCAATTATTTATTTTGAATGTCAAAAAATCTTTGATAAGCATTTCATTATCTAAAAATTTGTTTTTATTGTAGTGCAAAAATTGCATGTTTTTTTAATTATACTAGATGAATTTCAAAAGGAAATTGTATGAAATCTTACATTTAATGGAAAATAATTTGGAATTCAAAATTATTTTTCGGAATGCGTTTAGGACATGTTCAAATAAAATATTTGCATTTCAAGAGAAAAATTCCACATCAATTAATATCGTAAAATTAAAAATAATCTTCAAAAAGATTTCATTAACGTCATTCTCCTAAAAGAGATAATTTTAAAACAAATTATTTGTGATTTTCATTCTTCTTTCTAAAAGTAGAGATGAAAAAAATTTTCATAAAACTAACTTAAAAACTTTGCATGGCTAACATGCTTACTATGCTCTATGAGGGGTTTTGTCTATGTAGATCTTTTCAACTACAGTTCTCATAACCTTTTTTAAAATTTTTAATTAACTAAAGTAACGTTAAAAAATTTTGAATATTTAAAAACATCCAAGTAAATATTTTCAATTATATTCAGTAACCTCTAAAATAAATTTTGCAAATGTATTCATTTATAATTAAATATTTTTTATTTATTTATAGTTTAAAAGGAAATCACAGAAAAATTTAAAATCGGAGGATCTTAATATCTTGTTTTAATTTGCCTTGTGATCAAATCCAGAATAACTTAAAATTCATTAAGAATCATTAAAAGTATGAAATACTGTGATTTTTTTTAACTTAAAATTGATATTTTTAAAAAAATATTTGTATTTTCTTTTTATTCTTGTATATAAATAAAGTTGGTACTTAAGTACTACAATGACTACCTTGATAACTCGTCAAAATTGGTAACCGAAAAAAATAATATGATGACTACCTAAAAAAATCTAGGCACTAACTTAGATTATAGAGGGTGCTAAAATAAAGAGTATTATTTAAATCGTTTTAATCCCGCCAATGAAAATTGTTATCGCCAAATATCGCTAAGGGAGTCGTCATAGTACATTAGTACCATAGAGTTTTATAGAAGAAATTTACTAGAAAAATTTTAACAAATTATGCAATTTATTGATATTTATGTATGTAATCAAAGTATTTTTTCCAGTTATTAATGTCAATTACAACAATTGTTTGGTAAAATGAGTAAAACTCATACATTTGTGTAGGTACAATATTTCTATAAAACTTTTCCAGTCTCTTTCGTAAAGCATGGATCTATCAACTAACTCCCAGTTTCAATGTAATTTAAAAGTGCATGATTAAGAGTAAAACATCTTTCGAAAGAATGATTTTCTTGAATATTGGAAATTTTCCAAGTAGAATCATCATAAAAATTTTGATTCAGCTGAAACTACCTTAAATTTAGAAAACTGCATTTTCTTGGAATTACTTTTTCATATTTTAAAAGTCGTTAATTTAAAATATAAAACGACCCATTTCAACAATATGAATTTTAAGAAATAAAAAAGGACAAAGGACAATTTCAAGCTGCAAATTGTATTTTAGTAAAAATAAAATTATCAAATTTCTTGTATGGGTAAAAATATTGTCAAAAATTACTTTCAAAGAATAAATATCTTTTTTTTTAAAGTAAAAATAATAAGTTTAATACAATTCTAAGTTTTTGTATTTTGAAATAGCAGCAGTACTACAATTATTAACATAAAGGTTTAAGTAATTCTTCAATTTAAAATTAATTTAATGGAATATCTTGTTTTCAAGTTGGTTAATACAAGAAAAGTTCCATCGACATTTAGTGACCCAGAAATTAATCATACTTTTGTTTTGATAATAATAATTTTTTTGGAAGTTAAAATCGAAGTATTCTTTTGGTGTAATCTTTGTATTCACAACTTTTACATTTTTTAGTTATCATCTTTATTATTTTAATAAGATTTTTCCAAAATTATTTATTCGAATTTTTTTTCTGTTAATATACTTTCAACGCTTGAGAATATTAATAGTAGTTTTAACTATTTCTAATTTTTCTCAGCTTTTCTTTACCTAAAACATGAGACGAAACAAAAAATTTATTTATATTAACGAAACTAAATTTATAAACAGAATATTTAAAAAAATAAATTCTTTTTTCAAATATAATCTACGTATATTTTATTAATAAAAGAAAACAATAAAACAATTTACAGAGATTTATTTAAAGTATTATCTAAGAAGAAAACTCAATAAATTTTTATATATTATTATCCAGTTGGATGAAAATTAACTAAGAAAAATAAAAACGGTTAGTACATAATGCACATCATCAGATTTATATATAATTACAGTGAAGTTCAAATCATTGGTTTTTAAAATTACTTTGGACAGTAATTTTGAATTTGAAGAATCGAAAGCTAGCAAATCTATCTGGAACAGACAAATGAAAATAAAACCCTATCTTTAAACTATAAACAGGGAAAAATTGACAACTTTGTTGTTACATATCGATTCTGCTCTCTAACATATGCATAGTGAAAGCAAAGCTGTTTCTTTCTGTCACGGAAATAAGCATAGTGAAATATGTTTGCCCAACGTTGAAAGTAAGAACAAGCAAAGAAAGTGTATGTGGTGAGGTGTGGATTGCTTCTTGCTCACTAAAACTGCTGAAATACGTGAACTTATCATCATATGTTTGTAATGTCTAGCTAACATCTAATAGCGAAGCACCATAAACTCAAAGCGCCCTGATATATTATCAGAAGGAATTATTATTATTATTATTATTATTTTTTGCTTTTTGACGCACGTGAAGATACGTTTCACATCTTCGATTGGAAGAAGTTACAAATTTTCTGTATAGTCCAGACCTTTCATCTTGTGACTTCCTCATACCTTTTTCAGTCACGAAAAACGAGTAAGTACAAAAATGGGAGAAGTTGTGAATTAGCAATTTTATCGCTTTTTACGAGCCAAAAATCAACAGTCTTGCTTCCCAGAGGAATTAATAAATTGACGGTTTTGGTAACAGTCTCTAAACAGAAGCAAATTCTATTGTCACTTTGTAGGTATTCGATTTTTATTTTACGTCTCTTTACAGTAAATATTTTCGCTTATTCGATATTATTTACATATTATGCTTTAAAATATCCATCTAATAGTGATCTTAGATTAATAGTGATCTGGAAACTAGTGATATTAGATGACGATCCATCATATTCGCTAATGCTTAAAATAAGTCATGGTCACAATGTCTTAGAAATAAAATGATACCTCTAGGGATAGGACGGTAATTTCGGGGTTGCGTTGCTTGGTCCCTGCTTCTAAATTATAAATACCATCTATTCTCGAGGTCACGATGGCAAGCCTACTAAGGCCCCCGCTACAAAAAAAAAGTACCATCTGTCCGGTCCTTGTAGTAACAGAAAGGTGAAAAATTATTAGTGTCTTGGTGCTATAAAAATATAGTATTTAGGTCACAAGATTTATTTTCAAGGTTAATTTTAATCATTGTATTCATTTATCATATTATTCATTTCGTTGCAGGTTGCTTTAATACGTCCATGAATGGTTACTAAGATGGTACATTATATTATATGTTTGAATTCATAACAATTTTTCCATTTTCAATCAAGCCAAGAATTAAATTATTTATATTTATAACTTAAACAAGAACTATTATATACATAATAATGATAACTTTGAAAAATAAGAGCAAAAATTATTTTTGTTAAGCACTCGCAATTACTTTTTCAAGATTTATTCATAAAGTATGTTTATGGATA
>JAPDSC010060069.1:166523-215030 GCA_026290005.1 Latrodectus geometricus
TCCTATCTATGCGATATTATTTATGTCATGATTATCTTGTAATTTATTAATTTTAAGAAAAGACAAAAATACGACGACAATTTTTCCAATTACAATATAGACGATTATAATCAAATAAATAAAGAAGTTAACAAACTTTATTGTAACGATTTTAAAAATCATGTCTTAAAATTTTTTTCTTGATAACACCACAATTTTTATTTACTATACCATTTGCCGACACTATTTGGATATTTATGTGTAATGTTATTTGGAATATCGGTATGTTCTCGTATATTTAATAAAAAATTTGTAAAATGTTAAGAAAAAAATGAAATAAAAATGAGTAGGAACATAATTCCAAGAAACAAACATTGATTTTATAAATATTACGACCTTTATTTGAAAAAATATTTTCCGACGAAAGAATCTTAGAAAACAGTTGCTGAACATAACTGCGTTTTACTTGAATATTCCTCTATAAAAACCTATTTTTAAATAAATTACTTCCCTTACAATTTTTAAACTGAATTTTTAGCAAATTTTTTTAAATAAAATTTGCTGATCACTGCTCTAAAATTGAAATTTATCTTTGCCAAAATCTACAACAAAATAATGATTGTTTGGAAAATATAAAGAAAATTATTATTGCATATGCTTAATATATTTTTATCATAAACGTTATGGAACAATGCATTTTTCTTAAATAGAAAAATTACTTTTTGTTTTAAATAAGCTTCATAGTTCGTTGTACATTTTGTACAGGTGAAATTATTAAGTAGGTAATAAAATTGGACTCATAACCCAATCATCACTTTTTTTATATTATTACCTATTTGATAACTGATTTGAACAAAAATGAATTTAAACTATTTCTAGACTTCTTAAAGCACTTGATTTTTTTTATTACTCTTTAATAAAATGATAGTCTGATATTCAAATAAAATACTATAATTTTTGATAAAAATATTTAAGAAAAATATTTTAAAAACTTCCTAAAATAATTAGTATCGCTTAGTAAAATTGAACTATAAGACTTAATTGCCTCAAATTTCACACACTATTTAAAAATATGTCATTTTCTTTTCAAAACAAGAGTAGTGTTGTATATTATTCCGAAATTTAGTGATATTTATTCCTATACGTGCATTACATCAAAACTAAAAATATTACCAATGAAGAAGAAAGCTAATTGTGTGTGTGTGTAAGCGGTACAAAAAACTTTCAAAATTTTCTCATGGTTGCTTAAACTTAGTAATATATATCCTCACTGACAAGTTTAATCCAAAAACACTGTTTTAGTATTAAGACATTACATAACATTCAATACAATACAATGGTAATGTATAGTTAAAAACAAACAAAAAGATGAAAATATATCATGATGCTAAATTTTAAAGCCTGATAAATGGCTTAAAAGACTATTACTAAAATTGGTAGCTTAGTAATGAAATTAATTTTTTTAGATGTTATAAATTTGTATTTCAGAAAATTGAAAAACGCATGCATGCGAACATACATTTACTGTTTTTTCTGAATGTTAAAAATGATAATTAGCGAAAGTGAGTACAGAAAAGTATTTTTTCAATATTCAGCTCGAGAGAGATTTTCTAATGCATTATCTTTTATATTTCTCATCAAAACATTACTTTTCAAATTGCAAATAATTTTACATTACCAAAATCTTAAAATATATTTCTACAATAATCATCTTCACACAAGTTAAAAACACTTTATTAAAATAATGTTAAATAATAGGTATGAAACTAAATTTAATAATTGTATATGCAGAATGTGCATTTGTGTTTGTTTAGTTGTTGCACCAGCATGCTTCCCAGTGTCTAGCCCTGAATCGGTCTCTATCAGTCAGGTTGAATCAGTCAGGTTGAGTCTTCGTAATTTAAAAAAGAGATCAAGTGGAAGACCCCCGAATACTTGACATTCCACCCCCAGAGTTATCATTTCACATGGAATGCTTATGACCATGACTTGTTTAATGTGCTAATCCTTCTTTAGTGAACACGACAGATCTTCGATTAAGCCGAGATTCGAACTCATTACCTTTCAATAACAAGAACGAGCCCTGACCAACTAGCCTACCATATTTATTTAATATTAAATTTTGGACATTTTACTTTTGCTGCATAATATAAATATGAAATAATATTATTTAAGAAATAATGAATTTATTAAGTGCTTGCACTTTTTCAGAATATAAAACTTTCAAAAAAATACTCTACTCAAATACTGGATCCAAAAAAATGAGAATATCTATATTTCATTGTATTTTTAAGTATTTGAAGAGTAACAATTCACATTCCTCTCAATAAAATAAAATTTAATTTTTACAAAAAAAAAGAATCTTACATTTTAAATTGATCGTTAAATTATTTTATACATATTGAATATCTATTCTAATACCATTAAAACTTAAAATATATTATCCTGTTTTATAATAGACAGAATATATCTGAATTTTTTGAAATCATAAAAGCCTATAGAGATTAGAAACCTCACTATTATTAATTAACAGCTAAAAAACACCGGTGCTAAAAATCTAGACCAAGTATTAGCATAATGATTGCCTAAAAAAAGAACTAAAGATGATTACATTAAACTGAGTACAGTAAAAGTAATAAAAATGGTTATAGGGAGCTTCACCTCAATGAAGAGTTGTCAAACGAGTTTCTATAACTTGACAAGTTCAAACAACGCATGACGTAAATCCAAGCAAAATGCATTTCAATGAATACATCTAATAAGCTGATAGGTCACTTACTCGGTTGTAAATTAAACAGGTTTTGAGAAGACTCGCGGATTCCTTTCACTCGAAAATTCGACATGATTCTCATTCAAAAAAATTTATTTTAGAAGTGAATATAGTTAGCTAATGTAAATTAGCAATGTATTTAAATAAAATTGAAATTTTAGTCACGTTAATTGATAACATAAACTTGATTTAAATAACACAGTAATTTTCTGCTCAAAATAATGAAGATTAAAATTTAAATTAACTTCTTTAATTATCTTTTATTAAATTATTTATTACAGCCAGAACAAATCATGTATTAGTTTCAAAATGATAATACTGGTTTAAACTTTTTTGTTCCGATAGATTTCTCAATAAATAATTTTAAATATTTTGGTAGTAGTTAATCTTTTATTAGAATATTCTTACAAGGGGAAAATACTATTATTATTAAGAAAACAAGAATTATTTACATTAAAATATATTTTAGATTAATTAAAAACGAAATTTATAAAAAAAACTGTTACTGCTTGCTCATTAATTTTCTTTCCCAAATTTCAAATTAAAAACAAAAATAGCTGCTGAAAATTTTCTGATAATCAATTAATATTTCAAACAATTAAAAAAACAAGTGTTCGCTTTTATCCTGCTTTTATATTCTTTCAAATACGTAAGGAATAAAAAATTCTAAAATTAATTTTAATAAAATTTTAATTTTAGAAATTTAAAAAATTATTAAAATTGAATATAAAAACATTCATTTTAGAAGTTTACTAAATATTACAATAATTATTTTATTATAATATTTAAGAAGTATAAGTTTTTAAAAAAAATAGTTACCTGAGAAACAATTAAAATAATCCTAAAATCTTATTCTTATTTTTATGATATGAAAAAAAGTTCTAGAGTTAAACAATAGTTCTGAAGTTACAGAATTTATTTAACGACTTAATATCTTCTAAAATATCACTTTGTCTGCTATAGTCGTCACTACAAATCATATTTTGCTCTGAGAAATTACTTCAAAATAGCAATTAATTTGAAATCTAAACAAATATTTGAAATTTCATTCATTATTTTCTCAAAAGAAATAAAAAGTTAACTTTTTCATTATTTCATATAGAAAAATTCATTTCTTAAAAAAGTTTAGAATTTTGTTGTTATAATGAATATTTTCGTGCGTAAGCAGTTTTGGATTTTTAGTTGTAGATGAAAATAAAATATTTATGCCTGAAGTAAAGTTTGATAGGTAAGAAAAATATCTTTCAAATTGTTACATTAGTAAAAGTTCGAAAGACATTTTTCATATCTATCAAACCTTGACGTTAATTACGTCAACATGATAAGTACATAAATTTTAGAAATAATTTAATTACATTCCATTACGTTTTTAGCAAACTAAACGACGTATGTGAAAAAAACTGCTATAATATTTCGTACTACTGTCAGAGTTGCTGGTATTCAAATATTTTTTATACTGTGTAAAGATTCTTATACTTCTGATTTTCATCATCTTTTTTCGAATAATGCGTCATCACTTCCGCTACTTTTGATAAATTTTTATACGCTGTATTTTTTTAGACTTCCGAGAAACTTAACTTGGGTGAATTCCAAAGAATTAAAAGGAAACCCTTTTTATTATTTAAAATCAGACTATATAGAAAAACTACATATTTGAATAGCTTTTGCTGCTATAAATCATTTGAAAGTATTTTAGATATTTTCTGTTTCCACAGAAATTGCATTAATTTATGTTTGATTGATTTTCTGTTTTAAAGTTTTTCATGTTTTATCAATTAGATTAGGTAAATTAACTATAGTTATCATCAAAAGTATTTACGCAGTATTTGTTCTGCATGAACCAGTATAGTAAATAATAAATGACAAAAATATGTTAAATATATAAATAACAGATTTTTAAGCAAATAAGGTGTTCACATAGTCGTCTTTTTCGTAAATTCAAAAGCCTATACTTAAATTTTATATTAAAATATTTTGAAACATTTCAATCCATTATAGGAAAGTAAGTATCTATAAAAAAATTTAGATCCAAAATTAACAGAATTTAACATATTTCTTAAAACAGTTTAAAATTAAAAAACCTTTTGAAAATTTTGGGAATCTAAAATTTTTCTTAATTATGATAGTGTTTTGAATATTTTTTCATATGACAAGAAATTCTACACGATTTCAATATTTTTTCATTTAATTAAAAAAGATATTTTCTCTTAAACTCATTTAAGAAATCAATGCAACTTCTTCGATTTTTGTTATAAAGACATTGATTGTAATTAATTCTTCAAGATATTCATCTTGTTTTTTCATTTAATTTGCTCTGATAAAATTTGATACGATATAGAAATATACTGAATTTTTGACTCTAAATTTTCTCCCAAGTATTAATAATTTGTAATTATGGCATTATGAATCTAATATTTAACTTATCTTAAGATTTTTGATATTTTTTCACTACATTGATACCTTTAAAAACTCTCTATTTTTGTATTTTTTGAAAAATTAAAAATTTCACACTACACGGCGTCGGGTTTTATCCTCAAAGTTAAATCTATGATATCATTTTTAAAAATATCATAAAAAAATTTAAAATATATAAAAACTTATTATCATTTAATTTGAAAATGATTTTCTTACATACGTTATTATTAAACTAATTACAAATGTTAAAAAAATCTCTAAAAATTTTTACAGTATTTATGCTACGTGATTGAATCTCACAATAAATATAAGTGCCTTTAAAATATCATTTATGAATGAAACTCATTAATTTATTAAAGCATTAAAAATGTAATATCTCATAATTTTTTTAATTTAATTGACAAAACTGATAAAGAAAGAAATTTTTTTATTTTATCATAACTTAATTCGAGAAAACAGATTACATACCAGAAAGAGAATAGCAATAAATAAATTGTAAGTAACATAATTTGTCCATCTAATCTATGCAAAATGCTCTCTTTAGTGAATGGCCTATTTCAATGCTTTAGTATAATATTAAAAAAATACTATGTATAAATGACAAAGGGTTTACTTTAGCTAACAACTTTTCATTCACAGTATAAAAACTATCAGTCAACAATTCATCGTATTATTATTTTTTTTTTTTTTGTAAAATAATTTAGGTGTAAGTTATTTCAAATGAAACTAGTTCCTTTCCCTTTTTTAATAATGTATGCTTAGTTATGTCTAATAAGTAATATTAGAATAAAACCAAAGTGAAATGCTAAATAAAGTTAGAGATCACTGTTTCCTATAAGAAAGACTATAGAGTGTATTTACACTTAATTTGTTTACACTTTTATTAATATTGGCTGCCTTACAATATAAGGAGCATTTGGTCTAAATATCATTTCATTCAACCAACTCCTTATCTTGAAGTTAAAATATGAATGATTATAATCTTGATCTATTTCAAATATTGATGTATTTATGCTAATATAGAGAATTAACAATATAGACACTTATATAATAAAATTTAACTTTTTTTTATCATAACATGTAATAACCTAATATTTCAAACCAAAGAGTGTATTATGAACTTTAATATATATACTAATGTTTAACCTTAAAAATTTTTATTTATTTCAATCTCTTAGAAATAAGCTTTTTAAATTTTTTTAAAAATATTATGTTGTTACTTTGTACCAAAAAATTTATTAGCATTATATATTCTTCGAGCCTTGTCAAAACCTTTCTTCTACTTATGTTGCAGATAGAATTAACTATTTAAGTATTTGAAAAAAAAAACCATTATGTAAGCTATTTTATAAATAAAAATATATATTGAAGTCAATAAAGATATTTTCTTCTCTACATTCATCAAAGCTTGTTAAAATAGTTGATGTTTATAAGATTATAAGTAAAAAAAGAGAAGGAGAAGTATGCTATAAAATTTTTTCATGAAAAAATGACATTTACCCAAAAAAGCAATCTATGAAGTAAACTGATAGAAATAAGAGTTTTAAAAATAACAAATCCAAAATATATGAGGCGCAAATTGGAAGATGGGTTATTTATTTATTTTTAACAAGTACTTTATTTTCAATGAATTCATTTCTTTTTAAGGAAGTAATCAAACCTTTCGCTTCAATCAAATATTGCAAAATCATAAATAACTTGAAAAAACTGGCAGTTCGAAAAAGGAATTATTTTCCCGTTTGCTTTTTGGTATAACTTCAAAAATCTAAAAATAGGCAAAAAATATCTAAGCAAACATTTCTTAATAGCTTCTACTTTTAAAATAAAAATTTAAAAATAAGAAAATTCTTCTTTTGTCAACAGGTGTAAGATTTTTGAATGACAAAAGAAATATGTAGTGTTTGTTTAAATATATATATTTTGACTATTTTAAGATTATAAACTTTTTTTCACCAAAAAGAAAATAAGCAAACCAATATTTATCTGTTTACTCACTTTCTTTCACAAGCAAACAAGAAAATAACTTTCTAATAATGAAAAAAGCCTACTTATTTTTATTTATTTTGATAAAAATAATTTTTCATTAAAGATCAGTGGCATACAACTAATGTCCGTCTATCGAATGAAATCTCTAAATTTTTATCCAGTACTTTTTACTATATTACAAAAAAAACTATTTCATTTGTTTACACAGTTATCATATGTAATGTATGTTGTCTGACCTCTGCAAAAAGAGACATGATTAAGTGAAAATATCAATCAAATAATAAATAGTATCATAATAGATTAATATTAATAGCTTATTAAAAATATAATAATTTAAGAATTTCATTTATTCATTACATTACGACAGACATTTCCCAAGCTTATTCTTAGCTTGCCATTGTATTATGGATTCTTTCACTGTATTTGAAAGAAAACTGGTAAATCTTTTCCAGAGGTATATATGATCACACTATGTATAATATGCTTACAGGTTAATATAATAATTAGATCTTTATAATTTAAATATAAAGCTATAATTATGCTAATCTAGATTTTAATATAAAACGGATTTAAATTTTCATTAAATAACTCATTAATCAGAATATAAAATTTAGAGAAAACATAATCCAAAAGATAGATGTTTCTTTCAGTAAATAAGAAAATAAGAATATTTTGGAATTTTCTCCATAAAATTAATGTATATTAACTGTTTTGAGGAAGAAAAAGTAAATTTTTAGTCCCAAAAGTGATGCTTCTCTATATTAGAATAAATATATAAAATTCATAATTAGCACAAAAAATGTTATGATTTCTTTTTTCAGCAAACAAAACTATATAATCCCATGAGTGTTCCTTTAGAACTTGACATTATTATAAACAATGAGTCTCACTTTGGAATATAACTTTAATTAAACCTGTATTAGAAGACTTATATATTAACTCCATTTTTATTATATTTATTTTCATGTAAACAATCTTATTTTTTTAATTTACACATTCCTGTATACTTCTTTATGTTTATTATATATGTTTTGTATAGTTGTTTTCAAAACTTTTACAAATAAGAAAACTAAATTTTTATTAATATTCGGAAAAATTCTTTTTCACTTTTAATTTAAAATTAGTTTATGATAACTACATTCCTTAGCTATACTTTAAGATTTTCAAAAAAATTGCCATCATTTTTTATACTTTTACGTTTAAATCTAAAATAAAACAAAATTATCTTAAGCGCATTTAATTTTATGAAAATATATCAAAAATAATTTTCTTTTTATGAGACATATATATTTTATTTTATTTTTCGAAAATAAAAATATTAGCTCAAATTTCTGTTCAACATTTAATTTTAACAATAATTAAAAATAATGACATAAATTTAAGATATTTCCTTAGGAGTTTTTTTATTTACAAACCAAAACGAAATTTTACACACCACTTTAAATTTATTAAATATATTTGCAAAAATATTGACTAGTCATGAATAAATTATTATTGACCTCTTATATCCCTGTATAATTTTCTATGAGTACAAATTTTAAAGTTAAAAATGATTGCTCAGTTATTTGAAAAATCTAATATGTACCACGAATTAAAAATAACTTTAAAAATATCTGCCACAGTGGAGCAATTAACTTCCATTAAATATTTCCCATGACGTGTTTAATGGTCAACAATGCTTATTTTTGCTTTTCAAATTAAAATCAAAGACCAATATAAATTTTTAAAATGTACTCAGTTATCAGAGATTTAAAAATAGTGTTCATTTAAAACATTTAACTAAATCAGCAGTTGTTTTAAATTTTACAATGTTAATGTAATGAAATATATCCACATATTTCAAAATAAATTAACAAAAACTGAGTTTAAGTACATATCAATTTGAATTTTTTTATTTTATTCTCATATGAATAAAATGAAATTCTTCTTAATGTGTTGAATTATAATTTCGCATATTATATAAAGCAATTTACAATAAAATATTTATCACTTCAAAGATCTTATTTTTATTTAATTATTATCATGCCTATAAAATTATAAAACATGGAATGTTAGTTAAAAGAGCCAGAAAAATCATTAAATTTGTATTCTTAAAATACAAATGTAGATTAAACATTTTTCAGCACTGTAATCTGAAAATAGTGTAATAGGTCTAAGTGTGTGTGATTTAAAAGACACAAAGGACCTTTAAATGAAGGATTTGTCAAGTTTTTGGAAGAGAAGAAAGAGGAGAAAGTCAAGTTAACTCTTCTAACATTAATAGACTATTTAAGATCCATTATTTTAAAAAATATCATTTTCTTTTTAGTGAATTCCTAAAGGTATATCAGGGCCTAAACAAAGTTTTCAGTCATTTTTTTTAAATTAAAAGTTACAGCTATTGAATATCTTATGCCAGAATTAAAATTATCTTTCTTCAATTACTATTTAAATAAAAACACGGGAAAATAAAAAATATAGACCATAAACCAATCAGTTTATACGCTTTTAGGCTTTTACATACACATAGGTTTTTTTTCCTTAATAAGTTATTTATATAATATCGAAATTAAAGTACTCCTTAGATAATAGTAAAATGCATGAAGGATCTTATGAATTTGCTCCTGTACCTTTACTGATTCAAATTCTTTTCGATTAACCAAGTATAATGTACCAAACGCATGTCATTAAGGAAAAACAAGTCAGATATCTAAATCTAACAACCACTATGAGAAGTATAATAGTAAATAAGAAAAATAAAAAATATAATTCACTTTTCTTTCACAAACAGAAAATAAGAATTTAATGTTATATAAAGTAACATCAAGACAGTGAAGATATAAAAAAATTACTATGTACCATAATACACAAATGAACCCAAAACTCCTTTATTAGCATATATATTCCTAAATTAGCTCAATGATCCTTAAAAAATGTTTAAGGGTATACAAATATATGCATCAATAAAATCTGAAATAAGTGTACTTATAAGTCTCTATACTATTTATTCTATCTATAGCAATAAATCGTAAAGGGACTTATAACTATAGAACTTTATAAACGTATAGAGACTTATAACTATATAAATAGAGAATTATAGTTAGCTTTTCAGGAAGAATTCAAATTTAATTAAATTTTTCCTCTTCTCTAATTTTTATAAATATATGGAAGTAAAAATTTTAAAAAAAGGTAACTTTTCCAACCACACTGATATGATTCTTTAAAATAAAAGTGTCAGTCATGTTTTTAATTAAAACAAAAGAGAGCCTTAAACGAAGTTACCTAACTAGATGCGGCAATTTTAAACCAAATTAGAAGGAAAATAAAGGGCTATTATTAAACTATTATGCAATAAAAAGATGGTTGGTAAAAGTGAATGATCAAAAACATCCCTTCAGTTTCGAAATGTCAACTTCTACTTAAGATTTGGGTCATAAAAGCAAAAACTTTCTCTTTTTCTTCAGCTCGTCAACATTCCTGAAATAAATCAGATCCTATTTCTTAAGACCAATCAATGGAGAACGCTTAACAAGAGGGCGGAAATATTGTGCAACGCGTTCTACTTCATATTTTTTCCCATCACGCGTACGCTTTCTATTCTGGTCTGCTAAACACACCTGGTATTAGTTTCTCTTGTAGAAAGTGAGAAGAAAATGTAAGTAAGGACAAAACAAAATTGTTAAATTAGAACAAGTAGTCCAGAATGTTATGTCAGATGAGGAAACTTATCTAGGAATGAAAATCGTAGGTTTTCCTCTCCTATAAACAGCTTTTCGACCTCATTCAAGAAACTTCCTGTAAGCATCTCCTTGTATTGTCAATTGACCTTAAGAAGATTAAAAGCTGCATCAGATAACTAACTTTCACACTAATTTAAAAATAGTAAAAAAATATACATATATTATATATATACTTAAATTGTACAGACAAATTATTTTATTATTCAATTAAAATGATTCGTGTAGTTATGAATATAAATGATGTTGGTTGTGATAATTAATTCGAATTATATTATTTAGTAATCCTTATTCTGCAGTTTGGAATACATCCAATATTTTAAAAATTGTGAATAATATTGACATTTTCCTCTTTGAAAAAAATTCAAATAAATATTAGAAATAATATAAAGTTACCAAAATATAATTCTTTTAAACCTGTAGCTTTATATACTGCCATATTAAATATCATTTTCTTAGCTTCAAGAATAGGAATAATTAGCGAGCATCTACACAAAAAAAAAAAATAAATAGAAGCATTAAAAACGTTGATTCAGAAAGAAAGCAATCAGCTTTACCAAGTTTGCAAATATTTCTGTTTTTAACAAATATTAAAAAGACTACACTTGTATATCAAAATTCAATTACCTTTGTAAACTCTTAATGTTAACTAATATTCCAAACATAAATCAATCTACTAATCTTCAACACAAACAAAATTAAAAAGCATTATTTAGCTCATTTATAAAATATTCTAAGTAAAATAAATCGAAACTATCTGTGGAATGGTTAATATTTGATGAAAGTTACTATAAAAAAACAATTTATTTTTCAATCTAACATGTAAAATCTTCTTGTTGGTTTAACAAATAAAATCTCCTTGTTAAAAATGTCAATTTTAGCTCACATTTTATGCATTGCTTTGTCAGCTCTTTTATTTTCTTATCAAAATGGATTTAGTCGATAAAAATGAAAGTTAAAATAATTTTTTAACTAATATAAAATGGGGATCTTCCAAGAAAATGTTTAATCAAAGTATTAGGTTCCAGTTTCATGATATGTATAATCAAATTTTTAAAGCCATTCATATCCGGGAAAGCAAACTATCCTAAACTAACTTATTAAAATATATTTAAAATATGATCATAATTTAATTTGTATATATATATATATATATATATATATATTCAGCTAAACGTAAATTACACTTATGAGTCAGATCCATGCAGAAATGTCGAATTGGAAATAGCTTCCTCCTAACATGGTAAACGAAGTTGAAATCTGCGTTGGCAGCACCGAAAACCTTATTGCATGGCTCATGGAAGCTGCCAATGAAATTCAAGATCTTTTATGGATGTTTGCGAATAACAAAAATTTCATATAGTGAAATGTGAGGCCTGCATCACACACAGACTCTATTTTAACACTTCCTTTGATATCTTTTGAGTTTATTTCACTTTAATTTATTTTGTTTTCCTCAAAAGGTTTAACAATAATGTTTTTCTTGTCCTTGGACACTTTTTCTAGCATTCTTATGTTCACACTGCAATCGATTTTCGAAGCAAGTACGATAACTTGCGTCCCTTTAACTTACTATTTTGATTAAATAATTTGCCAACATACCAATTTTTCTAAACAGCTTCTCCTCTGAATATTTGTAAACTTTTAGCTAAGACACTTTGTAATATATGCTCAGATAAATGTGAATTTATATAAGAGAAAATATTTCATGAATTCAAATGGTATCACTGAAATGAGTTTGTGATCTAAAAGGAGGTTTTAATATCGAAAATAATAGAAAATTTAATTTCTATACATACTGTCTTAATAATCAAAAATGTTCACTTTAAATATAAAGTGATGACATTAGAATTCCTTTTCATAAATTATTCATTAAAAATGAATAATTTGAAACAATGCTCCTTTTATTTTTTGTTTTAAAGACACGTTGAAGTAAAAATACTTAGTGTTTATGTTGATTCAAATTTCAATGATAATCACTGACGACTGAAATAAAAATATTACCATGATTTAGTTTTCTATCGATCGAAAAAATAATTTTATAGAACTTATATTTTAGTATCTTTATATTGTTTGGTGATTATGTATGTTAATCTTTGCTAATTTGTAAATATACGAATTACTTTTTCTATTTCGACGGTTAATCTTTTCACTTATACAAATATGTTAATTAATATTTAAGCGCATGCGTTACAAAAGTAATAAAGTAAGTAATCAACTGCAAAAAAATGCAATAAGAGCAATTAATATCTAAAAGAAAGACATTAAATTTAAAACATTAAGGCTAATAGAGATTGGAATTAATCAAAAAAGTAATACATATAGTATAGTAATATATATATATATATAGTATAGAGCTTCAAAAGTAAACTTTGTCATATACTACTACGAAACTACTACGCATAATAAATTTTTTACAGCATAAACTAATACTATTTTATATAGAAAAATCATTTTAATAATTTCTGATATCAAGCTTGGTCTTAGATTTCCTCTAAATGATAAACAAAACCGTTTAAATAAAATATGTATGCAGAATCCAACTTCATAACTCTGAAATGATTGAATTTTGTTTATATAAAAATTAGTTCAAAACCAAAAACAAATGTAAAGTTATGCTAACTTGTTGCATATTTTATATCATAAATCTTGTTTTTAATTATCTTTATGTATTCAAGAGTAACAATTCACTATACTTAGAAATTTCAAAAAATAGTTTGGTGGTCTGCAAAAAATCTGTATTCTGTTTATCCGAGACAACAATCGAATGGTTTGCAATCTCGACTTCAGTTCAAGATTTCTTGGATTGATTCCTACTTTATGCTTGGATATTTTTAATTGTAGTGAATATTTTAAATTGTGCAGCTCCTGCCCTTAATATATCTTGGGTGAAAAAATAACAAACCAAATCTGAATACTATTTGTATTTTTCATGAATAATAATTCAAAGTAAGATAAGATATTCTTATAGAATCTCACAGTTTAGTGCGTATTATATATAAATAATTGTTTTTATGTATGAAATAAACTGAGGAAGAATATAGGATGCGTTAATTTTCATTTTCATCAATACTTATAAAACATTTTAGGACAAATTCTAGACAGAAAATAAAATAAAACATTTCCAAAATTTTTCATACTTTCTTATTTTTACTTATACTTATTTTTATTCTATAGTTGATAATAATATCGTTGAAAAAAGTCTATTCTCTTTAAACATATATGTAATATATATGTAACCTATAAACTAATATGTTTTCATTAAACTCCTGATTATACGCTTACCATTCACGGAAAAATTGAAAGTTTAATCATTCAGAACTTTTTCGCTGTTGTCAATTTTAATACAGTGAACTGGCAATAACAAAAAATTTAATTAAAACTAGAATTTGCTTTCTAAATAGTCACAAGCTGAAAATTCTATTTATCAATATTCAACAAAAATTATTGCTTTTGCAATATTAATCTACAAGACTATCCTAAAGAAAACATTTTCTTTAAGACTCTAAATGCAATCATTAGAATATTTTTTCCTAGTAATAGCATCAACAAATAATAAACAGATTTTTAAATATATCATATAAGTTATTAATAAATATAATTAAAGTAAAATCCAAACAGTTAATGGAGGCATTACAAAAGGAGTTCCAAACATTGTGAGATAAATGCGGAGGCAAAAAAATTTTATTTATAAAATGAAAAAAACCTTTATGATTTATTAAATTAAATTTTAGCTAATTAGAAACTAAATTACAATAATATATTAAAGTCTTCAGGAAGATCAGTGTCAATAACGTGAATAAGAGTGGAATCTTTTTATGTAGTTGTCCGATATTAAAGTCAGAAATTTAGTAATGGTCGATCATTTTTTCTTATAAGCCCTTATTTTTCAATTGGAATAAAACTTTAGATATTTTTTAGTGTATCATTGGTCCAAATAACTTTAGGGAAATCAATTATTTTAAATTAAAGCGATTTCTCTACACAAATGTTCTCTACTTAATTAAGAACATTTTTTAAAATAATTTCGAGACGTTTAAGAATTTTTCTAAATCAAGAAAAATTGCTTTCACCAACTGTGAAAATAAAAAAATCATCTAAAATTGATAAATTTTTTCATTATAATTTGTCTTAACTGTACAAGCTGAAATGCATAATTTGAGTCAATTGAATTTAAAATGTTATAATTTTTAATTTCGTCTTAAATATTAATGCAAGTAATTTTCTTCATTAATTCCAGATTCTTTTTATGACTGTTTTTTAAAATATTCATGATTGTAAAAGTATTTTATTCTATTCCCGTCTTCGGCATCTTTGCCATTATTTCAGGAGCAGCAATTTAAGTAATGATGAAACATAAAAAGATTTAAAATTAGCGTCCGTTAAGTTATCTTCAAGAAACTTTACAACAATAGGCTGATTGCTGAAGTGGTCACCATTTACATTTGCCTACAAAGAATCCTTAACTCCAATAAAATTTAAATGCCTCTGCAAATAGTCGTGTGCATTAAGTAAACGAAAGCAAGCAACTCCAATAGATCGAGGATTCCATTACTTTTATTGAGTACTCAAAACCGTATCACTATACAAAAAGGCATTATTAATTTATAATATACTGTAAATTATTTTTTTTATATTACGCAGAGAAAAATGAGAGTCAAGTTGTGACATGAGAGATTCCGCTTTAGCAAGCTTATTATCCGGGCAGGTTTCCAAAATGTCACATGGCTGGAAATCCACTGTGAAGTAATGCTCTCTCTAGCTTTTTTGGATTCAATATTATTCATTCTATAGGAATGGGAATTAGTGCGTTTTCATTATACTTTGAATTTATGAATAACAAAATAACTACTTGAGAATCGATAAAATGTACAATATGGTGTTCAAAGTAACTTTCTAGTTTATCGATCAGAAATGACATTGACGCTATTTCACCACCACAAAATTGTCACATAATACTGCTTACTTATATTTCACACAGCTTTCATTTAGGAATATAGAAAATTAAATCCTAACCATCGTTTATTGATCAATACAATGTATTAGCAAGAAGTGTATTAAATGTAATGGCTCACATTTTCAAACTCGAAAAGAAAACCTCGATCAAACATGTTATTTTTGAAGTCATTTAGATTTTCGAGGAAAGTATTGTACAAAAAATGGCATATTTATGTATATGTTCCCCTTATTCGTTAAATACTTTGATGATTATTTGTCGAATTTATATTTAAACTATTGTCAACTTCAATGATGAACTAGAAAGGTTGAATTTCTCTTGTAATGGCTGATTACAAGTTCTGCTAAAATCGACTAGATTTTGGTTACTTGATTTTACTAACGACGTATTTTTGAAATTAATCGATGTTTAAGAACCTTATTTAACATAGATATTTTGACGAAAATATCTCATTGTGTTAGATTTTTCTTGTTTCCAAATGTGTGATTTTAGAGAACTAGTACTAAACTCTTCAGATTAAAAAAAAAAAAAAGACTCTCAAAAGATTCAGAGACCAAGGAAAGTTTCCATAGTATTTTGTTTTTATATTGCCTTTTCTATCATCGGTTTATATCATCAGAAATCTTTGAAATGATATAAATGTCACCAGAGTTGCATGTATTATTAGATATCAATATTATAGCTTTGAAATTAGATAAATATGTGTCCTTATCGTACATTTGGTACATTTCCTTTTTTATAATACAAAGTATTTACGCTGTAATGACGTATCATCAAATGAAACTTTTTCTATAAAAATAGTAGCAAATTACTTTTATAAATGTTAAACTATTATTTATCTAGAATAATAAAACTCCGATTACTCAACGTTCCCACAGAAGTGACTCCTTTTCCCGTACAAAAGTAATCCAAATTATTAAAAACTTTGTTCCGAAAACTAGTTAGTAGACAAACAGTATATCTACAAATAAGTTTTTAATAAAATAGAAATATTCTTGCAAAAAGCATAAAAATTTGTATATATTTTAAAGTAAAATTGTTTTCTCTAATATACTATTGCACAAGTATTTCATGCAAGAGAAAACACTTGTTGACATCTCATTCTGTGGAAAGAAAAACAAAGATTTAATAAGAGCATCAGTCATTTTTATATATATTTCTTTCTTGGATACCATGTGAAAGTAAATAAGTGATAATAATTGCAGAAGTAAAATAGCATGAAAATGTTTATTCAGCTTTTAATGATAAATTTATACTAAATTTTTCTTAGATATTTCGGCAATTAATCTGACATAAATCTTAACATATAAATTACTTTTATCTTGCAGTTATCTACATCCCAATTCAAAAAAAATCATAAATATTTTAAACAAAATGCTGATATTGTCCACACTTAAAGTATATAAAAGTATGTTATACTAAACTAAACTTAATTATGTTGCAATGATGAAATTATCTTTAGTAATATTTACGACACTCAATATACTACAAAATATATTTTTCTTCATAGATATTAATAATACTTAAGTAAATAGACATAAGTAATAGTGTTCTATAAATTCATGTGTTTTATATTAATAATTTTATGTGTTAAAAATTTTCAGAAAAATTTCTAATTATGGTCGTCAAAATTTAAAACTTTAAATGAAAATGTCCATGAGACCCGAAAGGTTCATATTTATTATTTTATTGCATATTTCTTAATTCTATAAGTTTACTTATTTACTTTGATTAAGTCCCTTTACAACAAACTTTTCCTTCTTTTCATTTAGATGATAAATAACAGCGATCTTTTTAAAAGAACAATTTTACTTATTTTCCTGAAAAAAAAAATTCTTTGAATATGATCACAAAATTATATTCGATTCGAATTATAACTTTTCTAATTGATCCTATTTAAAATATCTTACGAGAACTTATATTTCTTAATGTTTTCTGTTTATAAATAACAGATATATTTTCATAATTTTAATACAGAGCTGTTGGATTTTTAGATCCATGTTCAAATAGGTTAATAAATTAACATTACAGATGCACGGATGAATTCCATATTGCATCTTAAACATCATAAAAATGCTTGAAATAATACAATATTTTAGAAAATTTTTCATATAAACATTATATAAGCATTTGTATCAAATATTGTTATAAACATTTTCTATTAAATATTTTATTTATTAGAAATCGAAAATAAAGCTATTGACATTCAAAATTTAAAAATATTTTCTTTTAAGTTGAATTGCTTGAATATTCTAAATTTCAATCATCAAAAAAAGAAGTTCGCTAGAAAAATATGAAAAGAAAATGAAGAAAAAATGAAAATATTTATCTCCCCTACATAAGATTTCATATATATTAAATAAAAATCTGATTTAAATTTTAAAAAAATCGCTCTCCAAAGCATATTTTGATTATTAATAAAAAATTGAGAAATTTCTTAACTTTTACAGTATTACCTTAAAATCAAACAAATTAAAGGGTAAATAATAAAAAATCCTACTTTCCAGATTTTTTGATTTTGATCTACTGAAAAAGCCTCAATAACTCTGTTTTAAGCATAAAAAATATCTCTTTTATTTTCCATATGGTTTATATATATATATAATTAATAATCTGATTTGCTTTCTAATCGTTATTAAGGATGCAGGTGTAAATTAAAAATCAAAATAGTTTTATATATATAATTGATAAAAAATTATTTGTCCATTATTTTCATGATAACTTCTTAAGCAGAACAATTTCCTTCTTGTATCAATGATGTTATATAAGTTCTTTAATAAAATGCAACTAAGTATCAAGGATGAAGTATTGTTGATAAAATCTCCAGAAAGAATAACTCTCTCTAGCGATTTCAGTGTACTTTTCCAAAGATGTAGTTTTTTGCTGG
Source organism: Latrodectus geometricus (assembly GCA_026290005.1). Taxonomy (NCBI): domain Eukaryota; kingdom Metazoa; phylum Arthropoda; class Arachnida; order Araneae; family Theridiidae; genus Latrodectus; species Latrodectus geometricus. Next base: position 185,234 of record JAPDSC010060069.1, read on the forward strand.
ATGCACTTGAACTTGCATCAATTTATTACATGCTTTAGTGAAGCGAGCCAAGAATGTAACGCTTCATCTGTGACCGAGTTTGGAAAAGGATATCCGCATGATATATAGAGGCTCCCAGTGTGAGTATCAAAAATATCTCACCGGCACCAAGGGTGCGTCCCATATTTCGATCGCATCCTGCAAAATTAGTGAAATCATTCTGCCTTCTCTGCGTGGGAAAAATTTTAAAACGAGTCAAAATCTTACTAACGCACAACATATGACCTATTTATGAATGATGAGAATTTGCATTGGGTACATTTTATTTCATTGAAAATCTTTCTGGATGAAGGAAACGTTTCAAGAATGAATAATAGAAAGCTTATTTTTATTTTAAAATCTGACTATCTTATTCTCATTTTGCATCTCATTTAAACAAGCCTAAATATAGCTATCACTTTTTTAAATATTTATTTTAATTTATATACTGAAAGAATTGAAAAGTTTGACATTCTTATCAGATTTCATAAGTTTTAAATATAATTTACGAAATAATTGTTAATTAAATATTACTCGTTTTTTAATTTTGTATTCCAATTATAAATTAAGAAATTGATTATAAAATGAGAAATCTGAAATATCTTAAATTGCAGCATTATTTAAATTTAACAATAACATATATTTATTATTCATTAATATGTAGAACTTATTTTCACTCTCTTTGATCAATACAAATATATCATTAAGAATTTAATATGCTTGTTATTGGTTATTACAATTGTAGTTATTTAATTTTATTATATATATATGAATACTTTTTTTTACAATAAAATGTAAATAATCATAACGCTTCTAAAATAAAAAAAACTTGAATTTTACATTTTTTTATTAATCTAAAAAATTTATGTAACTACTACAGAAATTAAAAGTTATTAATGAAAAGTAAAATTTATTTATAATTTGTAAATATTAAAAATTTAAGTTTTAAATAAACTGTTGATAAACAACCATCAGAAGTTTAATGTGGAAATTACAAATACTATAAGAATTGCTTACGAGTCACAATAAAGGAAACTCGATAAAAGCACACTAAAGCCTCCTCAAACACTTATGAGAGCAATGCAGATATTCTATATCTAACACATTATTCAAAAAAATAGTATCGAAATATGGATACTTTTAATTCCGTCCCTTAACGCAAAAATATTTTTTCTCTAAATTTTAAAACTTATAAACGTATTATTTTCTGATTAATATCTGTTTCTATTTATTACCTTGTTAAGACTTTAAGACATCAAAAACTGGGAATAATGGATAACAAAACAAAAATTCGAATTTTGAATAATTAATTACTATTTAAAACGCTATTTCACAATACTCATATAAAAATATATTTCAATATATGTATGAGTACATTGAAATATTTCTACTCATTTTAATTGTTCATTTTTAGTTTTACCGTGAATTTCAACATTATAATATATCAATAAGAAATGTATAAATTTATTCTTACCTTATATAAAGTTTATTCCGTTCGATGAAAATTTTCGTATTAATATTTTGATGACGAATTTCGTATTTGTATTGAATACTTTAATCCAACATTATCAAAGATTTCGCTGAAAAATAAAATTTCTGCATTAAAAATTAAGATTTATGAAATTGTATGTTACATACTTAACTTTTTGTATCAAATGGAAAAGAATAGAGTTTAACGGGAGAAGAGTTGGTACAAGTAAAAAAAATAATAGTGAATTATAAAATTTGCATTGCTATACAGTATATTACGTTAGGAATAAAATGTAATTACATAAAGAAAGAATACATTCTAAGTATGAAATAAAAGCTATACATTCCAAAATCAATTCCTTGGAAAACTATGGCTCAAATACAAGATTTTATTCACCTTTCCTTAATATTAGTTTAATTATCATAAGCATTTCTGATACACAAATACTTTTATTCATAAACACTTGTTGAAACTTCCCAAACTCAAACACTTATTTACACTTTTAAAATATTAATATTGACACATCGAAAGCAATATAATAATAGCTACAAAATAAATATAATGATAATCTATAATATAGCAGTATACATAATTTTAACACAAGAAAATTATTTGAATATATAGCAGAAATAATTTCGTTAAAAATTAGCAATTTAATAAATTATTTATATAGATTAGAGTAAAAAAATAAGGCAATAATTTAATTTGCACTTTTTTGTACTATAAATTGATTCATCAAAAAACTAGAGTAGGGCACTTAGTCATTTGCACCACTATAAGTGTAAAAGTAACAGGATGTTTTGAACATGGTTTCTAGAATTTAAGACGCAAATAACTTTATTTCATGTCAGTTTGAATAGGGAAAAATAAGTCTTATGCCTATGATATTTTGAAGACTTGGAGGAAGAGTTATATCTACTTCTTTGTGTTACTCAATAGCTTTCGAGGAAACAGAATTGCAAGAATTTAATTTTATATATTTCTTCATTTTCATTACGCAAGTAAAAATGGAAAATATTTTCTTTCCATCAGTTACTTTAGTTTAGCTGTTGATTACATATTGAGCAATATTTCTAATAACAACATACTTGGTATTGTATATAATAAATCAATAATCCTTTTATATTTTTCTTCCTGAGAAATAGTTATAAAGATTTTATTCTCTACAAGTAATAAATTAGCTTACAACCAAACTTCATGCATCTTAATCAAGAAATAAAATCAAAAATCCCACATTCAAGATTAAAAAACCTTAATTTAATCATATGATAAAATTATATCATTTTCTAATTCTATATTTTAGCAACTTTATGTTTTATGCTATGCTTTTTAAATTTTATATGTTAATAGAAAAAATATACAATTTGTAGAGTACATTCGAATTTTCATTTGATGTGCATTACATGTTTTTAATCTTAGACCAAAAAGTAAAGATTTAATTCCATATGTATAAAAATACTCTTTAGCCCTTTTAAAAGTATAAGTTTATAAAGTTATGATTTTAAGATGTTACAATAGTCAACTTTATAATTCTGTATTAATTTTAACTTGTATAACACACAAATGTAAAAATATATTTTTCATGTATTTTTGACACAATTTTTTTAGAAGATTTTATTGAAATTTATCCATATTTTAAAATTTATGTAAAAATTAATTTTATATTTTTTAATGTATTTTATTTTGTGTTTTATTTTAGAATCGAAATAAATATTAAAAAATACATAGAATACTCTATACTTTAAATCCTAATCAATCCTTTATTCTTTTTATATACTATAAGATGTATTTCTTAGTGCAATGTATTACTTTCTACAGAACTGGTACAAATATATATATTTTATCTCTAAACATTAATTTCATGGACATTTTTTAACTAATGATATGTTTCTTGGTTTTCCTGAATTGAGCTGAAAACACGATATTTTTCATTTCCTGAGAAGTCTTCTCTAAGAGGGGAGGAATATAAGACTATAATGATTTTGATGACCTTGAGATGACACTGTGGAGGCAGCGAGACGACATCAGATATTGTTTTGTTTTTGAACGAAAAGTAATGAAGAATGATGGTGGCTAAGGAGAATGCTAGAAGAACATTTCGCTTATAATAATTTCCTGTAATTTTATTTTGCTTTCTGTGCATTTCTAGAAGATAATAAATGATATGATGCTAAATAATGTATCATTAATTTGCGGCACAAAATTAATTGAACGTCATAAGACGTTCAATTACATTCAACACGTGAAGAGAAATCAAAGTGATCTGTGTTCTAGAAAACATTTATTAAATAAAAACAAACACATTTCTTTTATTAGAAAATATATATCATTTATAGCCATGCAATAATATATTTAGACAAACATGAATTATGACTAAATGATAAACTAATCGTACTAAGAACTACACATATATCATTTTTGTATCGGTGTATTAATTTATCAAATATATAGAGTCATTTACCATTAAAATTTGTATTCCTATAACTTCTTATTAAGAACTTAAATTTTTATTATTAGTTTAATAATTAAAATAATCTGAACATAGAAAACCAAAGATTTCACAAATCCTCCTATTATCTAACATTCTTCTACATCATATTTAAAGGACTTCTCCGTATTATGAAAGTAATTTAAAAGTTCTAGACTCAATTATGTACTTATTTTGAAATTATCAATGATTTAATATTTTCAGAATTAAAATGCCCAAAACTATAATATTTGAAGAAGGAAGAGTGTAAGAAAATCGAATCATTTTAATGGTTGATATAATTATAATTATGGAAAATCAAATATAGTAGTGACTAATATAGTAGTAATAAAATTTGCTAGTAAAAAAAATTGCTTGAGTTTATTTATTCTTTAAAAGCGCATAAAAGGGAAAAAATAAAAATATTTGATATTTAAAGTTTTCTAGTTGACGTCTCTATTAAAAGAAACCAGCAATATTTTTTACTTTCCCCACATTCTTATTGCAAAATGAAAATATAATTGTAAGAAGCTACAAATCGTCTTTAACTACCACAATTTCTTAAAATGCATATAACATTTCTATCATTTGTAAATAAATATTGCAAATACATGATCTCAAGCAGTTTAGCCTAAAATGTTTCGCAAATTGTTATAACGGGAAATCGAGGTACCTAAGGCAAAATATAATATTTAAATTTCCAAAAAAAGCAAACAAAAATCCATGTCTCCTAAAATAATACCCAAGTGCACGAAATGGTCCTGATATGAATTTTAATGCCGATGAATATGAAACTAAATGCAGCCTTTCTCCTTTTAAAACCCGTTCTCAAGTCAGTAGCTGGGCAAAGCAAGGGGGAAATAAACGATCTGACACCAATATGAAAGTAGGTTTTCGGCTTCGGGTCCCCGTCTATATTTATCGGAACAGACGACTATTAGAAAGTAGATCAAAAAATGAAGGAAAAAAATAATCAATCAAATTGAAACATTGTCTGGATGCATCGGTGAGATACAACACATCCGAGGCATTCTTTTGGCGAGTGTGTTGTGGTGCGAGGGTACGCGAAACGCCTGAGGTCGAGATTCACTTCGCTTTCAGAAGAAACGAAACCGAAAGCTGATCAGAGGTGAGAACGTGAGTCGAGGAAAATCGTTGAACCCAAAGATAGGGACCAGTTTCTTTTATCGCACACAGAACAATAAAAGTTATCGTTTTACGATCCGATTGATAAAGCGACCTGCCTCAGTGTCCAGCTTTCTAATAATCAGTACATTTGCATCGATCGTAGCAAAAGTAACAAAAGCTTCCATTCCACGAAGTCAATGGTCAAAAATATGATGTATATTTATTATCATCTGCCAATATTTGGTATATCCGTATACTAAGATTTTTAATCTTTTAAATTGAAATTTTTTCAGCGCCAGGAGTTTTCTACAGTTTTTGACACTCTTTCATTTTATATCCTTTTTTTCTTTTCGCAGAATAGTATCATAAATGAAAGGAAAAATAGTTAAGGTATTTTTGCATTACAAGATGATATATCCAAAAATATTATACGTGCATGATAGTATGTAAGGTATACAACATAATCTAGGTATATAATTATAAACATTCTTAGTTGTTATGTTTAAAGATTATGTTCATTCATTAATGATTTACAAATATTAATTAATTTATTTTTTCTGTATATAGAAACAAATTTCAACTGTCATACATCTATCTTTATCTGAATTAGACAAACTTACTTATTATTGAAGTAAGATTACTTTGATCGATTATTATTTTCGAATTCTAATTGCTTTTTTAAATAAAATATAAATTTATACTCATTCAAGTCCACCTTTGATAATTCGAATAATATACATAGTAAATTAAAAATTAACAATAAGAGATTAAAATTTTGTATGGTTAAGGTTTCGATTTTATTTTATTTGATTTGATAAAATTTTAAGGAAGCTTTTTTCTCTCCAGTTTTGCATTTAATCAATTAAAAAAATTTTCAATTACTACTTATACCATATGTATAAATATATATTAGGTTGAGGAAAAAGAAATCCATTATTTTTACGTAAACTTTGTGTAACTTCTTTTGGATTCACTTTGTAAAAAGGTTTGAAACAGCTTTCATGTAGATTTTTAGGTCTTGCGCTTTACGACTGCTGACATGCGGTTAACTTCGATCATTTTTGATATTTTATAGACATTTTCGACGATGCTGTATCCACATGCGCGGTGCATCTCTAACATCAAAAATACCCGAACGGAATCGACGAAACAAAAATTGTACATAACTGGTTGTTACAGTCTTATATAGGACGATAAACACCTTTCACAATTTTAGCCACCCAGCTATCTTTTTCGCCGTTACAAGAGAAAAACGAAAATGTATCGAATTTTATCTGAATTAATCAAACAAAAAACCGCAAAAGGATATTTTAGTGTCAAATGTCACCTTTACAACGAGCATACATCTGAAATTGTTTGATAGATACCTCACGAGATACCGATCACTACAGACGTCTACCGAAAAAATAATGGATTACTTTTTCCCCAAACCAATATAATTATTTTCAATGAAAGAAATTTTATTTTAAATATATTACAAATAAATTACGACTTAGCACTACGAAAAATATGATTTTAAACTTTGAAAAAAGCTATATAATTTTTGAATTTATAAATAATAAATATATGAAAGCTTGCATGACATTTTGGAATTTTTTTCTAAATAACTTCCATATTTGGTAAATATTATGAATCAATAAATAAGTTTAAAATCTAATTTTATTGTAATTTTTTATGAAACTCGTAAAACATATTACCCTACAAATTCTTCTTTAAATATTAATCTAAAAAAAATCAGGATTTAACAAATACTGACAAACAAAAATTCAGTACATTACTGAATTTAAAAGAAAGTTTATTTTATTCTTCAAAATAAATAGATTTTTCGTTGTAATGAAAAACTAACAAAAAAGGTACATTTACTATATTTTAAGTGATGTACTCTCACAGTACGTTTGTTTCAAACTAAAACGTAATAAAGATAAAATTGGTAAAAAACTTTATTATCATTAATATGAATATTATAATGAGTATGAAAGTATTATAAAATCATACTATAATTTTACTTTAAAATTTCTTATCAGATTTTAATGCAAATGTATAAAAATACCAGACAAATCAAAACTAAATAATTAAAAATAAATTAAAACATGCTCACATATATTGAATTTCATTACAAAGGCGAGAAAAGAACTATGGTAAATTATAAATATTAAATTTTTAAGTAAAATAAAGTAATTAATTTTTGTAATTGGCATAATCATACATCATTTTGAATATCACTCAACACAAAAGGATATATAAAATTGAAGGGTAAGTCAACACACACAAAATTATATCATGTACAATAATGTATTATTCGTGATGCATACTCTAAATTTCCTTAAATATGCTAAGTGTCATTTTTATATATAATGAGTATCGTAATATTTCTAACTCATTTAATAATTAAAAGAAACGTGATTTTTACCTCACAATTGTAATATGATATTGAAAATAATATCAAACAATGATATGTAGTGCATATTATATATATATATATATATATATATATATATAGATAGATAGATAGATAGATAGATAGATAGATAGATAGATAGATAATATGTTTAAACATGTATAATAACAATATATTATTATATAGAAATAATGCAATCATTGACATCATAAGCACTTAAAAAATGTAAATAATTTATCCTTAATGCTTTTATTAAAATAATATTTTGTAATAAACATTATGAAAAATGCTGTAAAATATATACTGCAATTCGAACCAGAATTAGAAGTACTATTTACATAACTCAGTTATATTTGTATATAAAGTTATAAATAAGCAATAGTTTCTGTAATAATAGCACTACATATCATACATAAAAACTACATAAAAATAGCACTACATATCATTGTGTGTCTTGAAACTATTATTTGTACACTTTAAAACGGTTAGTGCTATACGGTATTAATATATATATCTATGTGTGTGTGTGTGTGTTTGTTGCACATCTCCGAGATCAGCGGAACTAAATCAAGGCCATGAAATTGTGCACCCTGAAAAATTCCAAGACTTAAAGTGTATTGTCAGTATGATCCTGTCAAGAGGGGCCCAGACAAGCAAGAATTTATACAAGAGAAGCCTCCTCAATAAAACATTTGGTGCAATCTTCAAATTGCTTATATAACCCAGAAAGCTTGATAGTTTTAAAATGTCTACTGAGAAAGCCAGTAAATGAGGTTTGATCCTGTCTACTGCCTACAAGTGCCTGAGAACTCTCTAGGCGATTGCTCCTATACCAGTGATAAACTGGAAGGGCGATCCATAAGGTTTTAAATTGGTTCAAAAAATTTCCAAGTAGATAAGAGATGAAGAGGGCTCAGTGGCATCACCTGCATCTTCCTTGGGCAACCTGTCATCTATATCATTATCATTGATATCTACATGAGAAAGAATGTACTGAAGGTGAATGTGGCGGTAAAAAAAAGGTATTTTAAATATTTTATATTAACTCCCACACTATACCTCATTCTTTTCCAGTTCGCGAAATGGTGGATTGAGCTTCGCGGATGAGAAATCTGTCAAGATCCAGATGTCATAATTATGAATATATATATATATATATATATATATATATATATATATATATATATATATATATATATTACTGATTATTTATAAATTTCAGAATCACTTTAGTTAGCTGTTGTTTAATTACCAATTTAACAATGATTCTGACTTAACAGATGTATTTTCATTAAGATTACAAGACGAATAAAATGTATTTATTCAAAATTTTATTCACAAAATTGTATTCATTAATCCTCCTCACATACACACTCACAAAAAACCAAAAAAGAATTTTCTTTCACTGACTTTAAATATATTTTTACTATTTTAGAATAAAAAATTATTTATTATATATTATGACATAAAAATTAGTCTTATAACTGGTAGAATTAAAGATATTCTTCCGTAACTCCTTTTATTGATGCATGAATACACGTACTACGCATACATTAACTAGTTTCTTCGTGATAAATTTCTAGAATTGTTTTACAAATAAGAAATTCATCATCAATTAAAATGTATTAGAAGTTGCTTGAAATTTAGAGTATTAATTCTTATACACGTTGCTTCATTTATTTTTTCCATAATTTTAACTCAAAGCATTAATTATTTAATAACAAATATTAAATATTTTTATTTTGGGAATTTTTAATTATTTTTATATGACTATATCAAATAATTGAATATAATTACTTTCTATAAATTATTTTTTTATTATCAATGGAATATGACGAGTATTTTTAACTTATATAAACCAAAAAACGCAGTTTTTATATAATTTTCAATTTTGTTTTACTTGCTATATTTCGCGATTATGTTTGTAAATAAATAAAATGCATTAGCTACACATTATATTTCAAAACAAATTTAATAATCAAAATTAAAGATATCCCCTTAAATTGTTAATCCATAAAAAAATTAAAATATTTCCAACATAAAAATATTGTTTGTGCACATTTAAAAGGTTAAGAAATTAACTATTTATATTTTATATAATAGTTTACCTACTTCATTTTATATCAAGCTGATATTTTACAATAAATACATTTGCCTAATTTTATTCCCATTCATGGCTTATGGGTAAGCATTACTACTTAACAATACACTACTTGTATAATCGTAAAGTATGTAATTTTTCATCGCAAATTTATAAATTAAGAGTTGATGGTCTCATTTACTCAGGTTATATGATTTAAAAAGGAAATGCATAAATTAATGTGCCCAATGAAGATAAAGATTTGAATGAAGAAATAAAATATGGAAACTTGAAAAAAAACTGGAAAAAAAAATTATCACAGAAAACATTAAATGCTTAATTTTATATATGAAAAATTTCGTGAAATCAATTTGCTGGTGGTATAATTTAAAAAACTACGAATAAAGGAATTTTTATATGAGAATCTGAAGCTTTTAAGGAAATATAAATATAAAAATTGCGAAATGCTAGAATTACATAATACGTACCAAAATAATCCTATGCAAGCAAGTTACAGTTCATGTGTCCGAAAAATATTAGACCCGATACAGAAGCTAAACAATATTTATTACACCGAGAGAGCCTATGAAACTTAGATTTTATAAAGTCTGAAGTAGCTTTTTTTGTGTTACAGTTTTCATAAATTAAGAGAATGGCATTTAATGTAGTTCATATTATGGAGAAAATGGCTATATTTTGTGAGATTGCATTCGAAAAAAGGTAGTTGAAAAAGAAACGATATCAAATGAAAATGCATTTCATTTTAACAACAACTTTTCGTATGCAAGTACACTTTTGATATACTAAAAGAGAAATTCAATTCAAAATTAAAATTTCGATAAGAAACTCTTGGGGACAGTTAAATAAAAGTAAAATAAAAGGAATTAAAATAATTAAAATAAAGCATTGAAATATTTTTCTTCAGATTTTTAAACTGCTTTATCCAATATAGACTCAAGGTAAGAAATAAAGTTATTATATTTAACTAATTAATCAAAACTGGAGATTTAATTATATTACCTTTTTGAAGTGAAAGATTTGCTGACATGCAAGCAAACATAAAGCAAATTAAACTTTTTTAAACTCAAATGAAACATTAATTTACTATTAAAATAGTTATAATGTAAAACTAATCTTTTAACAGAAATGTATTTAGGATAACAAGAAACAATCCATTTAAAAATATTGTAAAAAGATAGAAAGAACAATTCAAAATAATTTTAACCCATCATCAATTCCATAATGTCTTTATTCTATGATAATTTACAGTTCGTATATATATTTCTAGGATGACACACGCCAAAAACTTTCAATTTTAGATTGTGCAATGGCAAAAAAATAAATAAATAAATCGGCTAAAACATTGTCAAACAAACATGAAGAATCTCTAACGAAACTACTATTGAATTTTCCAAAGTGAAATTTTGTCATTTTTATTTTTTTGTTTTAGTTTAAATATAAAATAAAACTTTCTTAATTTTCCTACAGCAAAGGCTTTTCTTACATTAGAAAAATGTATGCTTTACATAAAGCATATGGTATTCTTAGTCAATGGATTAAGCAACAAATAATTACTAAAAATAATTCGGTTGAATGTTTATACCAAATCAAAAAACTTTAAGGAAGTCAATTAAGATACAACCATCATTAGAGATCATCTTTTCACTGGCATCCAAATGTTTTTCTAAATTTTTATGCAGCAAGCAAAATCAAAATGAAATTCTTCGTGGATCCCTCTAGGTAAAAGAACCTGTTCCAATGCTTAGAGCAGTATGCGACTGTTGATAACCTCACACTTACATCTCCCACCCATTGGCGACCTGGAGTCAAACAATCTTAAGTGACCTAGCTGTGACACAAAGACCAAGACATTGAAACTGTAAACAGCTTTAAATTATCCTATTTCATGTGACACCACTTACAAGGCAAAACTCATTTAATACAAAATTAAATTCTATTAGTAATAATTGATAAATACTTACTTATCCAAAATATTTACCTTTTATTTTTAAAAATATTTATTTTATATCTGTCATTTCGCAATGATACTGAAAATCACTATGATTTATTACAACTTTTAAGGTGTGATTCAAATTCATTTGGAATAGACATTTTTGGGTGATCAGAACATCTTATCTATATAAATAATAATGCAAAAACATTGCATTTGTCACATTTTAAAATGATTAAAATATTTCTAGTGGCTAAATTATTTTCCTTCATGAATTTGAACAATTCACTTTTTTAAATATCATGTTGCTACTGCTAATGATTACCATATTTATTGGTATTTATAAAATTAAATTGCAAAAACTACATTAATAACCAATTTACTATTAAATACTACATAATTAATTTTTTTTCTTTATAATTTTTAATTATTTGTTGAAATCTTTCCTTATTCAAATCATTTAAATTTTCACGAGCACTGTATGTAGAAAGACATGGACAAAGTGCTTTCTTTTAATAATAAATAACTCCTGTTTAAAACTATATATTTGATTTTATCAAAAAAAATGAAATCAATTTTTTTTTAATAATTTTGCAGATAAAAATTAGATTAACTGCTCCTAAAAACATTTCTAAAAGGAAAAATATAGAAAGAAATGCATCAGTATGCTATTATTTAAATTTTCCAACTATGCCTAACCTTTACTTCTATAATTCTTTTTGCGATGAAAAGAAAAGTAAGTACGTGATAAAATTTCTTAAAGTATAAAAATATTCTATAAGGGATACTGTTGTCTATCACTACCATCTTAAATAAATAAATTTTATCATTAAATTTTTAAACATTATAATTGAAATCATTAAAGTCTTCAGAACTTTAAAAATTTCAAATAAAAAATTACATTAAAAAAATCCTACTATATTTCATAAGTGTTCACTACTCCATCTGCAAAATATATTAAAATTGAATAACTATATTCAGTTTATAAAAATAATTACTATACATAATCTTTACTAGTCACCGCAAAAATAGCTATAAGTCTAAAGTATTTCTATAAAAGTGAAGATAATGATTACAATTAATACTAAATTAGAGTTTTAACTGATAAACTTTATTATACTATTAAAACATTTGTTAATATTGCTTTAGAAGTAATATTAAAGAGCATTTTAATCAACTTCATTGAAGGAAACCATTTAGAAAACGTTTTTATAATATACTATTGTAAATTATATACTATTGTAATAATATACTATAGTAAATTAGTAATAATCAGATATTGCAGATGCAACTCATGGAATCAGTATTCCAATTTTTCACAAATAATAAACTGATTTACTGCGAGTTGAAGAATTCGTATGATAATACTTTGAATTATTAATATGCTATAAGATCTTCAAAAGAAAAATCATGATCGTATTAATAATTTTAAAGTAAATTAAATTTAGATTTTTGTTAGCAAGTAATGAAGCATTTTCAATAATATTTTAATACTGGTGATAGGCAATCTAGCAGCCGAAGTCTGTAGTAAGGCATTTTGACAACCATGACGTATGATTATCTTTTGAAATAATTTTTCATAGATTGTGGGTCGTATTCAAGTATCGCAAAGGTGGAAACTCCTAAAGCAACCTCGAATCCCTCTGCATATACATTAAAAATTCACTAGCGTAACATCCATTTCCTGCTGATAGAATTTGGGATCATACACTCAGAGGTATATAGACCTAATACTAAACCATAGTGAGTCCTTACAATAATATTTAAGAAATTAACTTTGTTACAATTAAAAATGGAAATAAAAACACTATTGTGTTGAGCTAACTACATTTCTTCACCAAAACGAAAACATTTACAGGCTGTTTATTTTATTTTTTTTTTTTTGTCATGTTTTTTGCCTTGAGAATATATTTCATTTTAAACATTTCATGTCACATCTCATTTTAATGCGAATAATTAATTATTTCGCATGTTCATTTCATCAAATCAACAGCCAAGACAATGTACAATAAAATATTTATCTTTTTTTGAAGTGAGTTTAATGTGTAACAATTTTTTTTTCCAATTTGAAATATAAGTTTTCCAAGCTTTTTTTACAATTATTGATAAGAATGTTGATTAGATTTTTATAATAATAAGTTCAAAATGAAATTCTATGGAAACTAACTCATTGAAATTATTAAAGTAAATAATTAATACAAATAAACATGATAAATCTTAAAAGATGTTTTTGCTTAACTAGTTTAAGCATAAGAATAATAATATATTCAGGTTGAATATCAAATCGATTGAACGATACATTTTAAATTGGAACAAAATGTGGAATTTTTTCTTTGATTTTTATTAATGTAATTATTTCCAATTTTTTCACACCTAAGTTTTCCTGTAGGTGTTCTTTCTGTATTATTAAAGTAATCATTATTTCTTAACTAGTTTATTCGTTCTTATAATGTACTAATTCTAGTGTTAAACTTCACACTACATTCTCTTGTTGAAATATGAACTCTCCCTAGAGGAAAAAAAATAAATATAAATTTTACTTTCATTTGAAATACGATTTAAATATCGATTAAATGAATACTAGAAATCAACGGGGAAAAAAAAAAACCGAATAATGAAAAAAATATCTACAATAAAATTTCACTTTAAACCAGATATGTTAATATGACTATAAAGTATAAAATAATTTCTTACCACAAAAATAAGATTAAAAAATTTTTAAATTAAAAATTTTTAAAGGATAATTAAAAACAAGTTCAATTTTATTCAAAATAAGTATCTTTTGAGAATGAATGTGAAATATAGCTTAATAAAAAAATTTGTTTATCTTTGAACTTCCTGTAAATACGTTTTCTCCCTTAATAATATGTTAACGCAAGGAAAAAGACTTGCCCGCCCAGTTTTTCTTCTCAAAACTAAAAATAAACTTTTTTCTTTTTTCTTTTTTTTTTTTTTTTTCTCAACCTTTTCGTGTTTTTTATAAATAAGTTAAAACATCAAATGTTTTCTGTAATTATGAGTAATTACACTAATATATTTCAATTAAAATCTAGTTGTCTTAATTTATATTCTTTAAGTATTACTTTTTAATATTTTATGTTTCATTTTACGTAAATGTTAGCAATACCATCAATGAAAAATTAATTTAATCATTAGCAATAAATTACAAACAATAAGTAAGTAGAAAATTAATTAGAATTACATTTTAATTAAGAATAAAAGTATATTAAGTTTAAAAAATCTTCATTAAACGTTCTGTTCATTACATGAAAAAATTATACAAAAAAAAGTTCATTAAATTTAAGATAAAAGTAACAAAAAATTGGGAAATGATTATATAAAAATTAAATAAAACAGTTATTGAATGAAACAAAACTAAATAAAAAAAATGTTTATACAGTAATAGAATTGATTTTTTTAAATTCAATTTTTTACAAATTTTCTTCACATACATTTACGTTTCTATCTAAGGTATTATTTATGGAAAACAAAAAAAATGTCTTCATTTATAGAATCTACAAAATTCACGTAGATTTTGCAGTTCAAATTAATTTTTATTTCTTCAGTTAATATAAATAAAAATGATTGTTAAATTATTTAATTTAATTAATTATTAAAGTGTCCCTGAGACAGATATATTAATAAACATACGATGATGATTTTTATATACAGATTGTTATTTAATTTCTCCTGAATGGATTATCTTCAACATGGAAGTTATTACACAAATATTTCATAATTAACAATTTAATCCAAATACTTCGCTGATAGTGCAAAAATTTTAAAATTCATAACAAATATTCACCAATAGGGTAAATGGAAAGAAATAATTCATGTCTACTTATACTTAATATATAAATTATAATAATGCCTATATGCTTTATTTATATAATTAATTATATATATATATACATAAATAATAATATATAAAATGAATATGCTTGTTCAAAATCGTCTTTACAATAATTAAAACTTAAATTATATAATATTTTCCTGGGTATTTTCTTTATTCTCGTAAAATTTAAAACATTTATCTTAAAATGAACCATTTTTTCTTTTCTTTTTTATATTATTCAAAGGTACACTGACAATTACTTTCACAAAATCCTTTCTTTCATTTTATACCATAAATTTAAATTCTTCTGATTGATGTAGAATTTAGTTGGCGTAAATTTAATTTTTCCCTTTCCATTCTTCTGATCGACTGGAAGAAAATCAATTTTTTTCGTTCCTCGCAGAGATAATAATAGACCTCAGAAGGGCTTTTGGAAAAGCCTGAGCGGGTCGGTCACTCGGGCATGGGGTCCTGAATTACTGAGTCAAGTACCGCAGGGTCGAGCGAGCGGAACAAGTCGAGTTCCCGACTGGGCCGGTTCCTTTTTGCACCTCGAGAGGAAACAGGTTCACCTGAACGTGGCGGTAAAAAAGTAAAAATTAAGAAAAAATATCTCATCGGAGTTTTGCACTTTTAACACGCAATACTTGGGAAAATAACGTGGAATGAATCGGCTGATTATATTTGCTTGAAGAAATTTTTATGAGGTGAATAAATTATGCAAATTTTTCCAATCCGCTTTGATTTCAGGATATTATAATATTGATATCAATGACATTCACTTAAGAGCAATATTGTTTCGCTTTTCAATAACAGCATTTGAATTACAAAATTATTTATGTTTGGCTCATTTATTTTTCCGATCTGCTTGAAAAATAAAATTAGAAATATTATTTTATAATACTCTTTTATCGATATAGAAATAACAAAATAAAAATAATTCTTAACTCATACTATTCTATTTATTATTTCATATACATATTGTTTTCTATTTTTTTTATCATTATGGAAATAATGAAATAAAATAACATTTAAAATAAAATAATATATAACATTCTACACCTAATATGAATATTTGATTAAACGATAATAATATTAATTATGTATGTCAGTCTCTCACTTAATGTTAATTTTTTAAAGCAAAAGTTTTCATTCATAAAAATCACATATCAGTCATAATATTATACATTTTTAATTTTATTAGGAACCACAATTTTAATTTATGATTGTAATAATTCTCAATAGCAGAATATTTATAGACGCTCATAAGCAATTACACATAATACTTATTGATAACTTACGAAATATTTTATTCAAAAGCTTTTTGAGTATATTTGACAGATTGACAGTATTTTTCCTTGAGTTCGTTATTTCGAATTAAAATATAGAAATATAAATCTTACTGCACCAAACACCTCTATGAGTTCAAAATGTATTTTAAATGCAATTAAAACCAATAATCAATTATTCATTTCTTCAATTGTTTCATACCTCAAGTCTTACTTATTATAACAATTTTCGAGAAAATCATAAGATTAACTTAAATAATTTTTTTAAAGATCTCTTTTTTTAAATGCTTTCACCTTTAACAGGATTTTGCATATGTATCATACTTAAACTCCGTACATATATATTCTAGGTAAATTAATTTTAAACCTAAAAATTTTATATATTTAATCAAAATAACTATCATTTTTTATCATTCAAATATTATCAGTAATAATAGTTTAGTTTTTATTCAAATTTTTAAATATTCAATAAAATATTCAACTATCAAAGAAGAATCAGAAAAGATTATTTTTATTCTAATAGTCATTTTAAATTGAAAAAAATTAGATGATATTATCAGTTCGTTAAATGTATTCTATTTAAATAAAAAAGCATTCTGTTTATAATAAAAATATCTAAGCTTTCTATTTAAGTTTGACAAGGAATTATCGTATTTGTACTCAAATATTTATTAAAATTAGGAAGTGTAAAAATTATTGATGCTAAAATAAAGCTTTACTGTTTACCTATTTTTCATATAAAAGTTTAATATAAACTCAAAATTATATTTCATTTTAACAGTAAATGATTAAATTAGATGTATGACATCATATTATTAAAATCATAAAAAAGAAGCTTTAAATAGGAGTATTTCAGTAATTTCATATTTACAAACTTACTTCGGATCTAAGGATGACTGTTGATATTCTCCTATGACGTAATGCAGTTTTCCTTTACAATTTAAAAGGTATTCCAAACATCATATAGAGGTAAAATTTTCCATAAAAACAACAATCCCAGCTTGAACACGGAT
Source organism: Latrodectus geometricus (assembly GCA_026290005.1). Lineage (NCBI taxonomy): Eukaryota > Metazoa > Arthropoda > Arachnida > Araneae > Theridiidae > Latrodectus > Latrodectus geometricus. The sequence continues at coordinate 202,884 of JAPDSC010060069.1, forward strand.
TCACATTCTCCTTTTGCTTCCGCACGCATAAATTGAGTTGGAATTCAACTTCCTGAGTTCCATCGGTGGAGTAAGTAAACAATTACAGTTCATATCAAAACGCCGTGGTTCAGAGTTACGAACACCCAGTAGAATGTTTCCCACCTCATCAGCGGGAGCCGCGAAATAACTGAACTTTCCGCCAGATGACGCTTCCGCGGCAAAACGAATCCAGGTCAATCGGTCTAAATGCCAAGATGGCTGCGTGCTGCCTCGCAATCAAACAGCTACTTCTCTTAACTGTTCTGCCATCTCCTTTTTTTTATTTTAACATTTCTTGATACAATTCTCTGTATAACCACCATAACATTTTTCCCTCTTACTTGATTTCTTGCAGTTATGTGAGCCTTGCACAAGTGATGGGAATTTAGTTGCAACATACAAGGATACAATTTAAAAAATTTCGTTCTTGAAATGGTGAATGATTACTTCCGCTGGTTCACTTGCCGGCCTATTTATTTTTTGTATGTAGAAATAACATTTCCCATTTCCTCGTCATTGATTAACTTTTAGTGCTTCCGCTGATTTTATGATGACCACTCAAAGCATACAGTAGGGGGAAATCAATAACCTTTCTTAAAATAACCGAGGACGTCTATAAGCGATAACATTGTTCTGTTCATTATTTAATTCCAGAAACAATAACATAGGTCTATCAATTACGTTCCACAAGCAATAACTTCAGTGAAACAGCATGATTAGAATTATGACAGCATATTTATAAAAACATAAATATGCTAACATGATTTTAATGATATTGTGAAATGAAACTATATTCAAGTACTTGATTTTGAAAATAAATTTAAATATTTATAATACAAGGAAAATTAATATATTCAGATTCATTTTAACTTCCTCGCATATTATTTTTGAAAATCAATCAGCTTGGATAGTTAAGAACATATATGCATCGAAACTTTAAACTAAATCATTGTTTTTTGGCAAAGCAAAATATTCTAATACAGTGTTTCATTTGACTAATACACAATAAACCCTTTAAATTCATACAATCATTTTTATTTATTGTACATTAAAAACATTGTGTTAGTAATTTATAAATGAAACGTATTTAAAAACGCGTGTAATAACAGTAATAAAATTAAATCATACTAATGTAAAAATAATTAAAATTAAGGAATAATATAAAAAAATTATCTAATACATTTTTAAGGAATCATCATTCTTTCAAATCCCTTCCAAAAATTAATAAAAATTATTTAATATATATTTATAGAACATTGTGCTTTCAATTCCTCAAAACTAAATTTCCTGAGACCCATTTTGCTTTATCCACATTATTCTTTTTCTTATGGTTCCATGTTAAGCTTTAATATTAAATTCTTTTGTTTTCTAGGTTAAGATGAAAGTTAACTTTGAACTTAAAATAAACTTCCCCCTATTTCAGTGCTGTTTTGATTGACAATTTAAAGATAAAATATTAAGCAATTGTTTTATACCTAGAAAGTGTGATGTTGATGTTGTGGTGTAAATGCTCTAGGAATTATATATAAATGCGTTTTTAGAAGCGAAACATCCAAAAATGCTAATTATCAAAATTTGCTTCTAAAATCATTTTTAATTATTTCACAAGATTCTTTGAATAGAATGTTGATAAATTTTACAGAAATGTATTCATCTTAGAAGTTATATTTAAAACATTTCTGTTTGTTTTATTAAATATTTATGTATAAATGTGTTTTATTTAAAAATAAAACTCTGGAAAAGAAATTTAATGAGTAATGAAATGAAAAAAATATGTAAAATGATAGATATAAAAAACACAATATACGTAATTTTTCTTCTTTCTTCTTAACATTTTTTATAGTTATTATTTTAATGATAAGATTATCAGATGCATTTATATAAAAGTATATGTTCAGTATAATAGAAATACATTGTTGTAATCATGTATTTTTTGTAATCTCATTCATGAGACATTCTCTAACGGCATCAAGATGAATCAGTAAGACAATAAGAATGAAAAGTATATCACAATGAAAAAAAATGTCATTAATAATAATAACATTTTATTATTTAAAAAAATTAATTTATAATATGCATTCAAAGAAGAGAAATTGGTCTATTTAAAATATATTAAATATGATGAAAATTTTTTTTATATTACCTTTAAAGAGCTAATGTGGAAACGTCCTAAATATATATAACACAACTGATGAAAATAAAATTGAAAGCAAATATAGCATCGAACAAATAATATTGAAATATCTGCAAAAAATAAAATATTTTATATCATTTCATTAATAGTTTTAAACTATACACTGAATTAATACAGTTTTCATTTATTATTTCCATTAGCCTTATTTAAAGATAAATTGAAGGAAGTAATTAGCTATTAATCAGTGTGTATTGTTTTGTATCATTCTAAATAAAAATATCTTTTATGATGGAATATTAACTATAATAAGACAATTTAAATCTTTATTACTAATGACAAGCACTATAAATTTTACCTATATATCCATTCTAATTTAAATTATTATCTTCTCTAGTTTCCCTACCTGATATTTGTAAAAACATTTTCAAATGTGTCTATAATAAATATCTTTTATTCCCAGAGCAGCCATTCCTTAGCTTCTTTCGACGAAGCTTGTGTCTAACTTTAGTAACAATTGTTATTCATTTTATTTTTTTATTTCTATTTTTAAGTAATTCAGATCAATTAGTAGAGACACGCATTTAAAAACTTGGCCATTGTAACTAAAATAGACTACTGTAACTAAAAAATTTTTAAAATTTTTTTTTTACATTTATTTTAAATAAAAAAATTTTGATGTTAAAAATTGATATGTTGATTTATATTCTTTATATTATAAGAAAACTGAACAAACTTTATAAATATTTCATAGTAAGTTCACAATCATAGGAATTGATTAATTATCCTTCATTTGCTACGCATGACACACTTAAACAAAGGAAGATAACATATCACATTTTCATCAGAACTGATCCTGCAAAGATGGGTTACTAAGGATTTCTTTTCCTTTCCGGCAATGGGTTGAATTTTGCATCTACTGACATAGACATCAGTTCCTTCCGCGAATTCCTGCTCGATGAGCATGGCGGAGCTTGTGCATTAGACCATCCAACTGTTACCAATAATTCGCGTGTCTCACAATTTTGCCCAGCGATAAAGATGCGAGTTCCTCGAGGAAAGGTCTTATGCAAATAGAATAGTTCAAGCATAAATCAATTCATAAAACTTAACACATCTGGCGAATCACAGATACAACTTAACACACACACATTTCATAGAACAAATAATCAAAATTAAAAAGTATATTCTCTCAAGACAAGAATTATTCATTTTAAATATGTAAATGATTTAAGTGAAAATTAAATTTCATTTTTCTAACTTGATTAAACTATTTGAGCAATACAGTTCCTCGAGGCAGTTTGAAAAGTGTAGTACATACTACCTATATTTTTTTACTATTTATAATGAATAATCTTTCCACTTAAAATATTATAATAATAGGAACTTTCCTATATGAAATTAGGAATTTAATTTTCTTTCGTATCAGCTTGGATGCGAATTTAACATTAAATATGACCAAATAATACAGGAAAAGTTGGTTCCTATAGTGATATTTTTTAAAATTTACTTTGAATATAATCATGAAATATTAAAAAAATGATTTTTCATGAAATTAAAAAGTATGAAGCATTGAAATTCATGACTTAAATTACGTATCAATAAGATTTTTAAGTTAGTTATAAATATACCACATACATAATGAAACTATCGAAAAAACTAGGAATTAAATATTTTATGCTTATATTTTGTTAATATATACAAAACTATTTTATCTTCTAATATATACACTTGAGTCACTAATGATAGAACTTAAACTTTTATTAAACTTTAAAATTATAGAAACTGCATGTAATATTTATTGAGTAACCCTGAGAACTTTAATTTTTCTCTAACCAAAAGAATATATCAGAAAATCAATGACTCAGATTTAGAATTTTCAGTTAAAATTTTATCTTTCGAAGACTTTTTAAATATTTTATTGTATTCTTTTATAAGAAAATGTAAATACACACATAACTAGGGAAATTTCTATCTCTCCCTCAGACATAAAATAATCCTTCTGGCAAAACTGCTAGAGTGTGAGGTTTGTTAGTGCTTATTTTATGAGTTGCATGAGTGATTTCCTTATGTTCATTTTAGACTTCATCAAGTTACATAGATAGAAAAAAAAGAAATAAATAATGCTGAAATTTTTGTGCTTTGTTAATCAAAATAATTTAAATTATGAGGAGTATAAGTTTTTTTTTAACTAAACGAAATCCAAATAATTCTGGAAACTACTTGATAAGATATGTACTGCATTTATTATTGTTAATTAGTCACATTCTTCTCAATTTTATATTGCAAGAAAATAGCAAATGCAATTAACAAACTACAGAAATTGCTCATTCGATTTTTTAATCCCCATTACTTAATTAGAGTTAATAAACCATGCAAAAATAAATACAAATCTAATGAAAAATGGTTTATTGTCTTTAGTGGGAAATAAATGAGGAGATTATAAATACCTTGAAGAAAAGTAAATAAAATTTGAGATTTGTGAGATAATAATTCTAATAATAGACATTGGATTAACGCTGAAAAATATACTGGAACCAAATATCGATAAAATTCATTGTATTTAGCTACAAATTAGATGCAAGCAACACGTTTGACTCATTCTTTTAATTAAAAATATATATTAATCTCTTAGATAAATTGATTACATTCAATTTATCTAATAAATCATTTTGAGTGAAAAAAAATGCATTTTTAACTTAACCAGTGACACGCAACTTTTACAATGGTATCTGAACATCAAATTTTTCATTATTATTTATGTGTCTAGCGTCACACTACGAGAAATGTACATCGTTGCTTAACGGTTTGAGCATTTCTTCAAAAAATTATTCTCATTATCAAATATCAGAATAAAATAAAATTACATTTCAATAAAGAGTTATAAAGTTTTCTACGCTTACAATAAAAATTCTTTTAGAAGGTTAATAACTGATATAATCAAGCTATACTTATTTAACAAAAGTGAAATTTCATCTTCAAATTCGAAGAATCATATATGAGTATGCTATTATTTTAAATAAATATATAGCAAAATCACTTTTTTCAGAAAAAACACTGAAATAAGAGAGACTGAAAAGTGTAGTATCAGTGTTTTTCGCTTTTTCTTTTCAGAAAGCAAGTTTTGAATATAAATTTTTTTACGATTTGTCAGAAACTTTAAAACTGCAATTATTCTAAAGAAACATTTTTTTATAAGTTATAAAAAAAAATTTAAAAATCACTAAGTGAATATATATTCATATGAAATATCAAAAATAATTTTACTCCATGTTGAATTCTGGCATTCCAATAATACATTTGTTCAAGCATTATTAATGGAAAAAAATGAATCACAGAAATATTATTTCTTACTTTGACTATAAAATGAATATAAATTTGTCTTGAGTACAAAAATAAAATATTAAATTAGGAATATGATGTTTTGATATTTTAGTATAATAAGGTCATATTTTTTTATTATTCATATTAGATTCTGTTATATATTATTTATTCTGTTATATATTGTTATTAATTATTCGACAAAGGTCCCATTCGACATACAATATATTTTTCAACCAACCTATCACTTGAAAAATAAGTGAACGTTACATCATATTAAGATTGGCAAACTATGCTGTTCTAATTCAACTTTCGTAAAGTTATTATAAGATAACTGTTAATTAAAATAAGCATACAGCCAACATTTAATTAATAATCTGATTTATTTTTTTCTATATAATTATTTAAAATTGTTTAAAACTAAAATATTTCTAAATTTTTAAAATATTTCCCCAAAAATAAGATTGACATATCTAAATTTTTAATTCTACGTAACTTATTTCTCTAATATTAATTACAATTACATATATATATATATATATATATATAAATCTTATATAATACAATCATTCCTTAAGTATTGATATTTACATATTATTATGCAAAATTATATTGACTATTGGCAGTTTCTGAAATAAATTTTGAAAGCAGCAACATAAAATGCAATTACGACAAAATTTCAATCCACAAGTTCCACATGTGTATACATCTACAACGATACCTTTAAAATGGACTGAACACTAGTAAGAAAAATTTTTAGTTAATAGTTATGATGTAAAAATTATTTTACAATAATGTGTGTGTGTGTGCGTGCGTGAGTTTAAGTTTGAATAAGATTACAATAAGAAGCAGAAAATCATGATAAAAATATTAGCACGAACATTTACCCTTGATATAAGTATTATGGGTAAAAAGATCTTTTCTTATTTTAGAAAACTAATGTTTTAATTAAAAACAATTTCTAATTGTAACCTGAGATTATTTAAACAAATGAGCATAAAAATTCTTTGCTCTGATGCCTGATGACTCAGTAACTATCATAAAGGTTAGTTAGTTGTGCAAGTACTCTTTCAATAAATACTTTCCCAAAGTATTTATTGTTTCCATTATTTAAATCACTACTTTCTCTAGCTTAAGTAATTTCCCTAAAGTATTTATTGAGAAAATACTTGCACATTTTTTAATCTTGAAATCTCTGCATCATTTACAGTACAAATAATAGAGATTTCAAGACTGGACTTTCCCAACTCAGAGTGAAGTGCAGAATATTGAGTGTATTATAACAACTTAAAATTTAGGCAACAGACATTTCGAATCACGCAAACATAATTTATAGAAAAAAGATAGTACTTGAAGTGCGAATAGATAACATTCTGAAATCTGTGAAACATGATTTTCTTAAGTGGATTGTCAGCACAACACTTATAAATTATGTTTCTGTTAAAATAGGAAGACAAACGTTGCGCAAGTAGATATTGCCACTTCATTGATGTATAACAGAAAACCATAAGAAAACCTGAATAAAATTCACTACTGTGATAGCAAACATTCCATCGGCTATAGAAACTATGACCAGAAATAATAACACTAATCGCGGTTGTTAAAAAAATTTAAGTAGGAAATTGGTAGCTCGAATTTTTACCAGCAGGAGGACAACCATTTGAAGCTTCAGAGATAATGGAACCAATTATTTAATCAAACAATTGTAGTGTTATTTTACCAGATATCTAAAATATTTTTCTTACGTCGTTTTCAGACATCTGAGATATGTTTCAATGAATCCTGGATTATTTTCTTTAAAAGATTTATAACATTTATGTAGCTGGTGAAAATTTGAGAAATATTACTCAGTGATTTGTGTTCAAATATCACTTGATGCATTTTTCTGATTGTCATTTTAGTGTGACCAAGTGAAAAGTTATAAAGTTATCTTTCCGTCGACGAATAAGGCCCGCTTCAGTCTGAGTGGAAAATGATTACAAATAAGCTCCATGCTTTACAGAAAGTCTAATAAAATTCGTCAAGTGTTTATATATGTTATTACTGTTACAGTACAACATACATTAACACTTGATGAAACACAATAACACTTGAAGTGCTTGATAGCTGCATCATTAAGCTTTACATTTTAAATAACATTCGAAAACTGATTCACGTGCACGCGTCATTAGGAAACAACATGCAGTTATAATGACAACATTTGTAATCCAAAGGAAAAGCAAAGTTGATGCCTACAGATTGGTGCTAACTGATTTATATATGTAATGAGTCCTTTCGCTATATCATCGATTTATTCAACACAATTTAATTGTGAATTTTCACTGACAGGTGGAACCTTTGCTATCGTTTACCAAAATTTCAACTTCTACTCTTGTCTGATCTTACATGTGATTTATGATTATGATGATTTTTAAAGGATTAGATTTACCAAAACGGAATATGTGACTGTTCCAATGGAACAGATTATGAAGAATAAGGAACACTCTATGGAGACTAAAATCTTTTATCTATAACTACGAAGATAATAAAGATGAATGCTTATATCACTTTTAATAAATGAAGAAAACATGATTTGGAATACCTAAATTTTATATCATTATAATTTAGTAACGACTTATATTGTGCAATAAGTTAAAGAAGCTTTATATTTATATAATATTTCACAGATATTCTTATTCAATAGACAATTACTTTTACATTTTCACAAAATTAGTACCACCATGCATACTTAAAAATTATATACAATCTTCAAAAATTTTCCAATTTAATTTTCAATGTCTCTCAATAAATCATACAAACAAAAGCTTTAAACCATAATTTACAAATGAGTAAAATTAACCATTTTGAAGAATACGTCACGTTCATATCTGGACAAAATATTTTACCAAAAACTGTTTTAATTTAAATTGTAAATAAAACATAACTTAGTTTTAAAATAATACTATAAACATTTTAAAGATGATTCGGTTCCTAAGAAAATTGTTAATTGTGTTTATTTTAAATCACTTTTATATATCTAAAATCTATCTATATCTCTAAAATTAGATATATAAGTTCATGTATGATTGTATAATTTTTATTTATATTCAACACTTTATATTTAGTATTACTCTTAAATAATTTGCAATTCAATATATGTTTCTTCTATTCCATAAAATTTGTAATGAAGCTTAAGAATATATTTACTTAGTCAAGTTTCTTATGGTTGACAACTTAAATTGCCATTATAATGAAATAATGAATTCAATTTGTATATATATATATATATATATATATATATATATATATTGCTTCCCTATAATGAATTAATTTAATTAATTTTAAAATAAAGCAAATTTTTAATTTTTAAATCCAAATATGAATAGAAAATATTTTTAATAAAGGCTTAGGTACTCAATATGAAAATCAATTTTTTTTTATAATAAAAATAAATTTTTCAATTAAAATAATTGCTTTCGATAAATTTTTTCAATTTAAAACTCTCCTCAAATTGAAGAATATTTATATAAAGTTTGAGAAATATATAAATGAACCGCATTTTTTCTAAGTAAACTGCATATAGCTCTAAATAAGTACTATAAGAAAACTTTAATTATGTGATTCAATTGATTAACATGAAAAAATAGGAAGTTGTGAATAATACTGGGTTACCGTTTATAAACCACAAGTTTTTTTCGTTGCTTGAGAATTCTCTGTGACACTTCAAATTGAATGTTGAAAAGATGCGCAACATTTTTGGACATCTCTGATCTGGTCACAGAAGATGCTCATTTTTACAAACCTCTCATTCACAAACGTTCACGATTTTACGAAACAGTGGTTGATTTTTAACATGATAAAGATAATTTTAATTCCCATAAACGAACTAAAATTATGAAAATCTCATTTGAGAAAATTCATTTTGAGGAATTGTTTTTCGCCTTTCTCTTTTATTATTTAATTTTTTTACAATTGTTTTCATTTTTTTAATGTCTGAATAAGAATTGTTGATCGTTGTTTTTATTGGAGAATTATTAATCCTACAAATTTTGCATACCTAACAACTGTTAAAATCTTAGACAATTTTTTAACACAATTCGGTGGAATTTCTATCACATTACTTAATCCCCATCTTACAGACCATGCATCAGAATATAATGAATAACTTCACAAGTGCAAATATCATAAAACACTTTTGCAGAGAGTGACCCTAGTTTGGAATCCCCTTATGAATTTGAGATTCTAGGCACATTGCATTTGTCAACTTCAGCAGAAAAATAATATTTAGGTCATTTTTATCTGTAGACCTTTGAAATAAATCTTAACTGAGAAAAGCTAAGAATATTTACCTGAAGACTTGATAGAAGATGAGTTATTCATCGACAGAAGAAATCCCTCATCTGAAGCTTATCTTAATTTATCTCAGAATTTTTGAATATGGACTCGGATGTAATTTATATATAAGAAGTATCGCGTATATTTACATAAATGAGAACATGATGAGTAAGAATAAAAAAGAATTTTCAAATATTAAAGAAGATACAGATATAGCAGTAAATTACGCAATCCTGAGACTCTGCAAAAGAAGTAGATGAATAAAAACAACAACAATGAAATACTTTCCTACATTGAAAAAATTAAATATATGCTTTCAAACATGTTATTTTGAGGCAGAAAAGTATAAGTGGTTACTTTGCCGTAATTTACATCAATAAAATGAAAGTACGATTTGTGTTTATAACGAGAAATTTTTCCTTACCAGCGCTTCTTATATTATGCATATAAAATAATATTTTTAATGGTACTTTAAGTATTATATGGTACTATAAGTATTAAATAATATTTTTAAAATAGTTAAGATCTAACATTTACTTTTTTTTGTAAATTTGGATTTTAAGAGCTATTTTACCGGTTTCTTACAGATCGCAACACAAGCGTTCATTGAAATAATTTCTCAAATCATACAGATTTATTGTACAAGTATAATGCTAATATTAATAAGAAATATAAAATATAAATATAAATGCATTATTATATATTCGCTAGTAAAAAATGTAAAAATAACAAAAAATAAATTTCAAACTTTAAATTCATAACATAAAATCTGCTTTCAAAATTATTTTAAAAGAACACTTTTATTCATATAATTCATATATATATATATACAAGTACCAAATTTTTCAATTTTGAATCAGGAATTTCCTTAACCTATTAACTATTTGTACTTATCAGTTATAATAAAAAAAATATTTTACTTGAAATAGGATAAAATTTAATTTAAAGCACATATAAATGAACACTGTTTTAGTAAAAATTTCTGAACATACACAATAGAAGTCTAAAATTTTATGGAAATGAAAATTTATGATTAAAACCCATATTTTTATAATTTTTATTCAATATCACATATGTATAAGCAAATAACAGGGAAACAATTTTAAATATTCTGCTAATGTCGAAATATATTTTTTATTTATATAAAAACATTTCAAGAGACATTTACTTTTTTGAATTACTTAATTTATTTTTAGCACTAAATATATATATATATATATATATATATATAGCTTGGTTTACTTAGAAATAATTATTTTACGGTGTGTTTTTAAACATATATCATCAACATTAGATTTTAAGAAAAAGATCTATAATATATATGTGTGGGATTTTTTAAAAAATGTTTCTATATGTAACTTAAAAATAAAACATTTTACATTTTAAAGCATTCTATTGAAATGAAAGACAATTGAAACTTTTGCAGTATTCCTGATTTTCTACAAAAGAATTTTTAACTTCTTCTTCTATAAACTCATATCTTATGAGCTTTTCGAAAAGAGAATAAAGTTATTTTAAGTTTTCCATGTTTTTTGTCTTTTCAGAACCCCAACACTTATTTCCCCATGTCAAATATTGACAATAAAAGTGATGGCCCCATTTTTTCGAGTCTTCGATTCTCATAGCAATCACCCGGATGTCCATATTCTGTTCGAGGGATGTATTCTAGGCCACAGACACACCACTTAAAAGTTCTTCAGAAGTAAATATTTGTTTTCAAGTATAACACCACAGCAACAAAGGTTCTATTCAATAAGGAGAGAGAAAGCCAAACTGCAAACTTTTCAGTAAGAAAAAGGACAACAAAAAAAATGAGTACTTAAAACATCTTAACAATGTGTTAACATATTTTAAGTTTCCTTTTTAAGGCCAAAATTATTTGAAATAGGAAAGCTGAAGATGTTAAATTGAATGAATGGATGAGAATAAACAAAATTCTTAAATGGATAGAAATCTCAGTGGAAAACCACTTATATTAATAAGCGTAAATATGCTAACCAAATGACTGATGCATCAAGAGACATAATGCTTGGTTCACTCTATCACAATCAAATAATAAAATATATAAGTACTTTTCTTATATTTATTTAATGCTTATAACAAAATATATTATTCGTATAATAATGCAGAATGAATATATCTTTATAAATCATATTCTATATTATTTATTAATTTCTTTATTTGTATATATATTTATTTTGTAGTCTTATCATCGGAAGTAAATGAAAATTCACTAAAGTTGAAATAGTAGTTTGTTGATAATTCTTTATCCTCAGTTAATCCAATAAAAAATCTTAAAAATTATTTTATAGATCTGTTAAATAATATATATATATATATATATATATATATATATATAT
>JAPDSC010060069.1:215430-263641 GCA_026290005.1 Latrodectus geometricus
ATAGATAGATAGATAGATAGATAGATAGATAGATAGATAGATAGATAGATAAAAAATATTCAATAAAAAACAAAAAGTTTGACTTCATAGTAAATTTATAACATTTAGCTTTTTAAAAAGATAATTTTTTAAGTTTCTAAGCTACCATTATGAATATTTAAATCAGAACAAACACAGTTAAGACAGTATTTTGGTATAATATATTTAAAAATCAGTGGTTGTTTTACAAAGAACTTCAAAAATTTGTAATTACATCTTATTTTGCATAATTTATTTTTTTAAATTCACGTGTATTAAATAATTTTAAGCAATTAATAATGTATGTGAAACTTTACTTACGTGCACTTAGACAGATTATATTAAAATACGAAACGTTCCTTCTGCAATAAGTAAAGACGAAGACTTGAAGGTTGCATAAAAGTTAAATATAATAAAATAATGAAATTTAAAAAACGAATTACAAATACATATTCTTTTAAATTTATCACAAATCTAGAATCTTGCTGTAGAAATTCAAAAAGTATGAAATCAAAGTAAACAGAATCTTGACTGTTTTATTTCTTAAGTGAGTGATACCGCATGAGTAAGCCTCACATAAACTAGTTTTAAATTCTTACATTCTTTAAGGATAAAGCAGAGAAAAGTGGAAAAATCCTTAAATCAAATCGCAGTAGGATATACTTTTAAAGAGGACACCTACATTGAAATTCGTCAACAGCCTAAAAGGAAAAGTTTTGAAAAACGAGGAAACGTATGTTTATTATTTTTAAAAAAAATTGAAAGGAAATTTTAGTGAATAACATAATTTAATAGGGTAGAAATATTTTTTATCAAATGCGATTTTTCATTATTAAAAATTAATTTAATATGAAATTAGAGACAAAAATATTTTAAATAAGCAGTTTTAAAATTCAGATTAATTAATCGTCATCTTTCCAATAATTTCTTAAAACTTCCTGAGATATACATACATTTTTCCGATAATCCTGAGACATATATAATTTTATACATAATATATATAATAGTTCTGGATGGAATTTACTTAATGAATTTCTAATGACTCTTAATAAATTATAAAAGTAAACAAAATAGTTACTGCTTGTATAATATTTCTCTGAAATACAGCTCGAAATGTTTAATTTCCTAAATTATTGTAAAAATATAAGGCACAAATAGCATTATAGCTTTTAAAAGTTAAAAAAAGTTCGTAAGCTCTTTTTAACTATATTCAAATATGCATCAGTAGAGAGATAGTAACCTTTTTGTTTTTCTATATTGCACATATTATTAAATTCTAATTAATCAGTGAATTGCATTTTTTTTAAACTTAAATAAACTAACCATATAAAATGCCGTAGAATCTATGGTAAACTTTGTTATACAATTATAAACATTATATATTATACAAAAAAAATAATTTTTATATTATTTACATATCAATTCTAAGATTGAAAGATTACAGAAAACCAAAGTTATATAAGAAAGCAAAGAATATATGAAATTGAAAATCAAATCTTGTCATATATGTTTGAAAATAAGTTTCTTTATAAGAACTCCGAAGATATAAATAATAAAAATCAGACACTAAAAATACTAATACCAAAGCAATAATTGAAATTAAAAAATAAAACATTTAAAATCATTTTCTTATATTTACTAAATCTTCAAATATTGATGTCGTGGTACAAAAAATTATTTGGCTTTAAAAACTTAATTGGTTTTATTTCATGAAAATATTGAAAAAAAGAGCAGATATAAAAAATGATAGCTAAAAAATTGAATTAAATTGTAAAAATAAAGAGATATACAGAAAATGACAAGAAATACCAGTTTTTACAAATCTGCGAAACTTGAAGCCAAGCCAACCAACATACAAAATCGTAATAAATCCAGATAATTTAAACACAAAATGCAAAAAAAAAATTTTAACTCTTGAATTGAAACTGTTAACAATAAAAAATTATATAAAACAAAAGAATAACCTTGTTACTGAAATAAATTCAAGAGAAAAAAATGGGAAAAATAAAATTTGTTTTATTTAAAAAAATAGATATTTTATAATAAAAACTGGATTAATTTAGAAAAATTGAAAAAGAAAAAGTAGGACACATAAAACAATTAATTTATTACTAACATAATATATATATATATATATATATATATATATATATATATATATATATATATATATATATATATATATATGTATGCATGTATACAGAGAGAGAGAATTTTAAGGTATAAATATACAAAAATCATAAGAAAATCAAATGTAGCTTGCTTTATTGAGAATTATCATATTGGAGAAAAACAATTTAGCTAAAAATATGTTTGCAAAACTTTCATAGTATAATATGTACTTTTATCTAATAAAATACTAAAAGAACAGAGCTCAGGCATAAATTTTGGCAATTGAAAAATTTCAAATTTTTCGATGACTTTATTTTGCATATTCTGCTTTTAAAGTAAAAATATCTGTGAAAGAAGTCGTCTAATACACCTTCTAAATTTTTTGACATGGTTACAATAGTTTACATTGAAATTTAAAGCAAATGCAGTAAAAGTATTACAATTAAAACACCTGTAAAATTAAAACACATGTGATAAAACGTTTCAAAGACGAAAATCGAATCAAAAAATAAAGTAAGAAGTGATCGCCGACAACTTTAACTCAACGTGATCAGATATTTAGAAAATTTGTGAAAAATCCACCTTTGAGTGCTGTAAAGATTTCTACAGAATGTACTGAAACATTTTTTACTTCAATTTCTCCTGAAACTATTTGACGAGTACTGGGTTATTTCAGCGCTAGGCTCGGAGAAAAATTTTGCAAGTGCGAAAAATAGAAAGCTTGGGCTTTCCTTTGCAAAATCAGTGATAAATAAGCCCGAAACGTACTGGAATCATATCTTATTTGCAGATGAAAGCAAATTTAACATTTTTGGTTCCTATGGGCGTATGGAGACGAAAAAATGAGGAACTTAGTCGCAAGACCTTCGGTTGGAATACTAAAGCCTTTCGGTGGAGATATCCTTGTGTGGGATTGTATGTCCGCATCAGGATGAGATAATTTGGTATTTATTGATGGCATGATGAACCATGATCTTTATTTAAAAATTTTTAAATAATTTTAAATTATCTGCCAAAATTTGAGTTTTGAAAACAACTTTATTTTTTTTTATCAAAATAACGATCCTAAACACATAGCCATCAACGTTCGCCTTTGTTGTTTTTATAATTGTCCACAAGTTCCATCTCAAACACCATCTCAGTCATTAGATTTAAGCCTGATAGAACACACTTGGAGAAAACAAGAGGTAAGAATACAAAGGCATAAGATTCATATGAAAATCGAACTAAAAACTGTAATCATGGAAGAATGCAGGAATATTCATTCGAATAGTACAAAAAAACCTTTAAACTCTATGCCCAGACGTTTGAAAACTGCTGTGTAAATGCTGCAAGGTATCTTACAAAATATTAAGAGACCGAAATGTTTTTATATTAATGAATTTAGATTCTATATTGCGTATAGAATCTAAATTCATTTATATAAAAATTTAACAATTTTTATAATTATTCCAGGGTAAAATGAGCATTACTGTACGAGTGGCGATATTTCATTTTTTTTTCTTGGCAAGTTGAGGACCATTGGAATTCGATCAGCAATCCTAATGAGTGTAAATTGACTTTTCTAAAATAATAGTTACTATATAAGGAATGGTAAAAAAATGGCGATATATTTAAACTGCTTAAAATGTTTCTGTTCTCATACCATTTAAGAATTTATTACATCTTAAAAATGTTATAAATATAAACCAAAATTTAAGAAAATATTCTAAAAATTAAAATATTTGAAATTTTATAACATAATTATATAAATCAATGAGTTTAAGATTTTTCAAAAAGATTTTTTTAATAACAATTCCATTTAAAAACATAAGTTAAGAAATAAATTATTATAAAATAATGAACTTTAAATTTTTTAAATAGATGATCTTAATTTTAACTTTATTTTATAAACATGATTTATTATTTTATTTAAAAAAAATTATAAAAGTTGCAAAAAAGTAAAAATATATTTCTTTCAGATTTCATATCTGAAAGAAATATATTTTTAATTATTAATCATTTAAAATAATGGTTATGTGTAAAAAGTATTATTTTTCAAAGCTACAAAATAATGAAAAATTTAAAATTTAAGAATTTTTGAGACTTTCCTGCAGCAAAATTATGTTAAGAATTCTGGCACATAAAGTAAGAATTCTAGGTAAAAAAAAAAAAAGTTCATTTAAAATATTTAATTAATTACGAAAACACAAAATGAAAGTACTGTTTACTTTAAAACGAAATAGAATTCAGAAATTTTTTGATAATGGAGAGATAATTTAACATTCAACTACAATTTTACCTTAGCAAAAATTATATGAATTAAATTCTTACCTTTATTTCTCTGTTTTTCCTGTTAATAAACTATAATAAACATTGGTTGCAAACTCAAATAAATAAATGGCGCTACTTAGTGTTCTAAATATCGTTAGCAAAAAAATTACCCATAATGCTTTTATTAAAGTTTTCTCGCCAGCATCAAAATCTATTTCAATTAATTGCTTTTGATGATTTTTTCTTATAAATCGGAAAAGAATTGCCAAATTTTGCTGCATTTAGCTGTTTTCTGTCTTTGGTGACATGTAACCATTTTTAATTTTAAGAAAAACCACATTAAATTTTAAGAAAATTTTTTTTTAATATTTTGTATATGTGAATCCAAAAAATACAAAAGGCATACGTTGAATGACTAATGTCTCGAGATAGAGTCCAGAAAGTCTGCGGCAGATGGGAATTCTAACGCATTCGCACTGAGTAACGAATTTTGGCTAAGTTTCAGTAACTTGGCGATAAAAATAATGCGATAAATTCATCTGGTAAACAAGTGTATCTTCATGTTAACCATGGCAGATTTATCGGATGTGTCAATGTGTGCGTAATTTAAAGCGTTTGTATATTCTGTCTTCATTTCAAAAGATGTAGTAATAGCAATAGTAGCGACATAGTACATAGACATGTAATGTTATATTTTCATAAATATAACAAAGCTTTAGTTAAAATATTTACAGTGATAATGATTATAAATTTTGTTTATTATTTAAACAGTGGATTATTTTTTGTATTTATGGATGTACCAACAAAATATAAACATTCTTTTTAATTTTAAATTACTGATTTATGTATAAATTCGTAATTCATTATTGTTTATGAATACGTAAATTACTATTGTTTAAAAGTAATATGCTATGTATGAGACTTCATAATCCAACATAAAACATCTTTTGACAGCACTGGGATAAGATATCACCTGCGAATGGCAACAAACGAGAGTAAATTCTCATTTATATATTCTAGCATCATAAATAATTATTTATTAAATTAGTCTCATTCATGTACTTATTAGATTATAATATATGAGGTAAATTTTTGATGATAATTGTAAAGGGTAAATGGATAAATCGTCTCGCTAACTTCATTCCAAATTAGGCAAAGACCTAAGAAATAATAGGATTGCTAAAGCTATATCTAAACAATATTTAAATTGTATGCCGTCAAATCTTTGCAAATACTTTCTTCAAGAGCGCATGCGTTTGAATTCCCGTCTGGAACCGACGGGCTCTATCTCGAGACAATAGTCGTTGAATGCACGGGTATATGTTCTTTACCTAAACTGCTTCCTTAAATGTTCTCCTATGAATTTAAGGCAACATAAAAAATGCTTTTTCATTTCTATTTTCTGGATATGCATATATTGTGGTGGATGTTTGGAAGTTTCCAGGTTTTCTCTCTTGCAATGCCTGAGTATGGTTTACTCTCTATGGTTACGTCCAAAGAATATTCAAATGACATCAGACTTCGGCAATTATGATGCTTTCTAAGTAAAATCAAAATTTCTATAAAATCTGCTTGATTCAAATGGTGAAGAGAATAATAAAATGAGAAATGTTTTTATGTATCTTTCGAAATAATGAAATAGATTCATGTAATTAATTAAATGTGCTAACTAACTATCAAATCAAATGAAAGTTGTAAATTTAAAGTTTTTGAATAATAAATTTAGCTCAGTTAACTGCTAAATATTAATACATGTATATATTTGTTAAGATATAATTATGCATTGGAGATGCTTACTTAAAATCTTTTCTCGAGAAATTTAAACGAATAACTACTTTTATAGTATAAAATATTTATTACCATAAGAGAAATTCATAAAAATTATATCATTAATAAAAACTTTTCAAATAAATTTCAAAAACAGAAATGCCTGAAGACGATTGTGTACCAATTTAACAATTCCTTCAAAAATAAAAGAATGTTAACCTTGTGAACTACTACTTTTACCACGTTTTGGAATATTTCCAATTACTTTATAAATGCATTTCACCATATGCAAATAAATACTTAAGTTCAGAATTTAAAATAAATGAGTTCTTTGAAGTAGCTTCAACATTCGATTATTGAGAAAATATAATAACATTTAACCATCCAATTTAAGAAAATAAAAAATCAGTTGTAAAATAAAACTCAATTTCAATACTTATATTTAGAATCTGAAATAAATTCGTTCTTTGAAGTAATTTTCGTCTTCGAACATTGAGAATTTACAATGAATTTTAATTACGCAATGAAGATAGAAAATGAGAAATACAATTTTAAAATACTTGTTTTCATTTTAAAATTGTTCTTTGAATTATTTTCAACATTTGAACGTTAAGAAAATAAATTTTAAACACGAAAGGGAATGAGAATTTAGAGATAGTTGTAAAACATGAAATGTAAACAATTTTTATGCAACGTTTTGGTTTACAGTAATTCAAATGACCAAAAGTTAGAATTGTAATTGTTTGACAAACACAAAACTTTTTTTCTTCTACATAGTTTCAGACTCTTAAGTAGTCTTCATGTAGTTAAGCAATTTTAACCGCTGGGCATCTTATTTCATAATAGATTTACAAATTTATTCAAGTTTGAAATATTTAAAAGTAAATGTGAATTTTAAAAGTTTGTTTTTATGGAGATATGAATAATATTGTCATATAACATCATTCTACAATAGTTAACTAAAGATATAAAAGAATAAATTTGAATGTGGAAAAAATAAATAAATGCTACACTTATTTTTTCTACATTCAAATTTATAAAAATTCATCTTATTTTTATTGTAGAAAGGTCAGGCAAAAAAGGTATACATAATTTTATTATCTAATTCGTCTTTGTGAAGCTTTTTATATTTCTTAAAAAACAATATTTTAATCCAATTTTTTGAAATACAAACTATTTGTTAGAGAAATAAAGAATTAAACTTTAAAAAAAGAGTAATAAAAAGCAAGTAAAATTAAAGACATGGAATGTACTAAATATAAAGGCAAACAACATGTACTTGTAATAAATAAATTTGTTCATTTCTAACATATTCTTTTCTTATTCAATATCTACCATGTATTTATGATTAAAAATATTTTAAGTAATTATTTTTAATACATTGAAAGAATACTATTCACATTTTTTCAAATATTTATTACAATTAAACAAACTCATCATTATACTATTTTTACATTTCAAAGTACAAGTTATATTTTCTTTTACTCTCTTTTACTATACAGTTATACAGTTTTGAAAAAAACTTCATTTAAATGCATTTAATATTAATTTAAAAAATTCATTTAAATGAGTTTATTAAAAATATATTTAATAGGTATAATAAATATCACATAACACACAAGTATTATACAGTGTTTATCTTCTCTCCTATGCCGCCTACTATGTCTTGTGGTTAGCATGCATGACAGGGAGGTCTAAGTTCGAATCCCGGCTCAGGCATGGATGTACTTTCTCTCTCTCTCTCTCTTTATCTATCTTATTTTTGCCCTTTCCTTGTATGAATGGAGTATAAATGGTTGCCTATCCTATAAACGGGTACCTATGGCATGTGTGTTCAGAGGTCCAGTCAGTCTTCTGCCCTTGTGGTTCCTCTCCAAATAAGAAGCTGCATACTACCCTACGCCAGATCTTCTGGACCTTGTGTGGGCTTTTCTGCACCAGGGGGATAAGCAGCAACAACAGCAAGCTTTAAAATACTGCTTTAAACACTAAGATATTAGCTTTTATCTTCAGAAATGGAAACAGAAAAATACAACTATGCTAAAGAACGTAAAAGTTGGAATGTGTGAGAAAAAAAAAATTTTTTTTCCCGTTGTCTAAGTAATCCAAGAAATAATCTTGCAAAGAAATAAATAACCATCTTCATAAGATTTCTTGGCTAATGGGGAAAAAAGAAACAAATTTTTTTTTCACTTTTTCTGAAACAGACTCATAATAAATTTTATATATTTCCAAATGTTAACGTAGGAGAATCTCTTAATTTTTCTGAACCCTTTCAATACGACTTTCGGCCAGTGAAGATATTTCTGTATAATTGAACTGAATATGCTGTAAATAAGTAAATGAACATGTTTACATAATTTCAGATTTTTAGAAAGTAGGATATTTGAAAAAATTCATTGGGACATATTAGTTTGGGGAAAAAGAAATCCATTATTTCTGGTGCAGAAATCCGTGGGCTTTCCTGCACCAGGGAGATAAGCAACAACCCTTCTCTTCTATTTATAATTTCCTTTCAAACACGATGTGAAAACTTCCACATTGTTCGCAATTTTTATAAATAGGGATAATAAAATTTACGGAAACTTTGTTTTTCATTCCTCACAACAGGAAGTTATTTTGAAGATTCAGTTTGTAAATACTAATCCATTTAAACAACAAATAGTGGCATACTAATACTTTCCTTTAATTTTCAATTAACTGGAGTTTTTGTGATATCAATCAACAATTTAAAACAATATTCGATAAGAAACAGACTTTAACTGCAACAGGGAACTTGCTTATAAAGTGTGTTCCATCATTTTATTCAAATAATTCTCAATGTAATTGAATTCTTTAATAAATCAAACCAGAAATAATAAAGCATTAAACTAATTTACTCTCAATAGCTGCAAAATGCTAATTTGTAAATTCCTTCACAATAACTTTATCTATTTCAAACAAAATATGTTTCAATTAAACTATAATATCCATAAATTTACTTACTTTTATGGCACTATAAACTTACTAATAAAATCTTAAATTTTCCCGGAAAGTAAATTCAATTAATTATTGATTTCATAATTTTAGTTATATTTGAAATATATTTTTAATTTTAATTTATGTAGATTTAAAAATTTTCTTTCAGGAAAAATAGTTTTATTTTACCCTAAATAATTTGCTTAAAATGGTTATGGTTTTAGGAGAAAAAGAACTAGCTTCATTCCAGGAGAACAATTTTTTTTTCTGCTTAGATAATTTCTCGTTTAGATTTTTCTTCCATTCAGGAAGGATTTTGCAAAACTCTACAGTGGTCTCTCAAAAATGCACATATATTTTCAAAATTTTTGAAAATCGCTTTGCACTTGGAAACAATTATAGATACTGTGTTTAATAATTTTTTTCCTATTCTGATAACGGCAATAATTGAAACTTTCTATATTGTGATGCCTGGGTGACGTCATCCTTGCTCCCCTCTCATTCGGGAGGAGGATGACGTCACCCAGGATTTTGTATTTTTCGGGGGGTAGGAAGAGAAAGAAAGTGAGGAGCGGGCAACACAGAAGGTTGCGAAGTTGTAGCTCACGTCAATAGGGCTTAGTAGCTGTAAGATAGAATTATATATAAATATATATATATATTACTACATTATGCCAGCCGATGGCTGAGTGGTTACCGTTCCTACTCCAAGGCTGTTGGTCCTAAGTTCGAATCCTGGTTTGAGCATGGACGTTTACTCTGTTTCCGGGCTGAATGTGGCCTATTTTATAAACGGGTTTATCGTGTTGTGACGTGGATAATGCTACGCGCCTCCGTGACTAGATTCACTGTTACACACCGAGTAACAATAAATTAGTAGCAGTTTCCGGACTTGTAGCGACGAATGGTTAGTCAGCCAGTGCCCGCCTTTAGAATAAAAAATACATCAATATTCGTTATTATGCGACTTAAAGCATCTGTATATTATAAAATAATTCTCGCTTTCAATTGGATTAATAAAAGCATACCCTTATAAAGTCCATCTGGATCAAATTTAAACGATATAGCTTATTATGCAAAACTTATTTGATTTTTTTTATTCTTTTTTTCAAAATTGTCTTCTCGTAAAATAATGGTTTTTACATTATTGATACGATATAAAGCCAATATTTAAATGTAAATTTAAAGTACTAATCATAAGGCTTTATATTACATTAAGTAATAGCTTCAAATATAATTGATTTTACAATAAGCGGAAATATATTATTGATAAAGTAGATGTGTTTGTGATCCTGTACTTCACTCATTGGCTAATTTCTTTCAATCTTTGGCTAATACAAGCATTAAGTATGATTAATTAGATACATTGCATTTTTATATCCACACAGAAACAACTTTTAGAAAATATTACAAATATTAACAAATAGGACTTCTCGTTGTTGTTTGAACAATGTGTATTAAATAACAGACATTGCTTAGAAACAACTTGCTTAATATTGATCAAATAGTTATAAGTATCGAAATAAAAATTTAATTACTATCGAAATCCCAAAATAAATAGTGCAAAATTTTATTTTTAAAAGATTTTATTGTATTAGAAATATATTTTGGATATTTGCTTTTGCATGAGAAGAAAACCGAATAGTTTGTACTCTTTTTTTTTTAATTCGAAATCTACTTTTCAAGAATAAAAAATTGTAAATTTTACTTTACTTAAGATTTTTTTTTCTGGTCTACTTCTGTAAAAGCATTAGAAATAAAATTAAAAAAAACAAGATTGCTTATGAATTATATTAAAACGACAAATTTTTACCTCTATATTTTTGACGACTGTAGTTGTTGAGCACAATCAGCTGGATCATAATTCTGAAGCATGAACAAGTTCCAAAATCGACATCTGAGCTGGAAATACTTTCAAATTCTTATGCAGCATTAACGGAGGTAAGTTAATCCAGCAAATATTTTAATTCATCTAGGTTATCTAAAGTGTAACCTTGAACACTAAATTATCATGAGTTTGTTATAAGATGTTAAAATAATCAATAAATAATTCATTAATATATTGTTAAATTTTGCTGCTCATTCTTGGATCAAAGCCAATAAAACAACACGTGTAAAGACGTGACGCGAAAAGACATCTGCCTATAGAGAAATGAAAATTTTCTGTAAAATCTGTTTAGTCATTTGATTACTGAAAATCTACTAAATAACTTTGATCACGATCACTAAAAAAGATATTTTTCCCTATAAAATTTTGCTATTCGACAAATTAGATCAATGATAATATCTCGAAAACTTTGAATAATTATTTTCTTTAATCCGTCTATAATAAAAATAGTAAGAAACAAATTAAATTCCAAAACATATAAATATCTTATTCCTGGGGAAAAGACATCAACTTTTATTGCTCAAGAACCAAATTTCAAAGTCATCCAATGTATAAAAAGTTAAAGATATTCTTAAAATCATGTTGACAATGGGTAACGAGGCAATCGAAAATAGTCGTTTAAATATTTTTCTTGTATTCCTTTGGGAAGGATTTTTTATAAATAAAGGAATATCTTCAATTATTCCAAAAGATAAAAATCTGGAAAATTCTCAAGCGCATACAACCATGCATGCAGGGGAAAAAACATTCCCTGTTATTCAATAGCTGTTAAGATAAAAAGTTTCCAATATGAAAGTATGGCCCTATCACTAGAAAATAGTAAGCCTTTACTTAACAATATGACTATTTAATAAGAAAATTGATAACAATATCAATAAAGATTAATAAATTGCTATTAAATAAATTGTAATTATTCTTCCTAAACCTACGCAATTTGATTTACAAACGGATTACTATTTCCAAATAGAAGGAGAAATTTTAGTTTAAGGGAATAGAAAGTACAATAAAAAATAACCCAGATCTGATGCTCTTCGCAGTAGTGTAATATTTTGTCAAAAAAAATATCGATTTTACATATATGGAGTTGGTAAGTTGACTAGAATAACAGAATATTCATAAAGCTTTCAGATGGTACTTATTCCAATTTTGATATAAAAAATTTGTCAATTTACAATTTTTTTTTTAATATTAACATTGATCTAAATAATAACAAGTAACACTTGTTATTACTTAGACTCGTTACTACGTTAGTTAGTTACGTATAAGTAACACTTTTACGTATTACGATGTACAATTAAAACTGTAAAATCTGTCGTAATACAAAGTTGGTCACGTGACATCTTTCAGTGAATTACCTTGATTTCCTTCATTCTTTATGACTACATTTCTAAACTACCCCAAAATTCTCTCATTAAACTTTACCCTTTCAAATTCATAGTTTTTTTTAACACAACTAAAAAAAAAAAGCAGTCAGATGTGACATTTCTCTTTTCACATTTTGATTCAACATGTGCTTACTTCAACTTTTCCCCAATAAACTTGTAACTATGCTTGCCAATGGCAGAGTGGTGAGCGTTCCTGGCTCCTGTGCTGTTGGTCGCGGGTTAGAATCCCGGTTTGTGCTTGCACATTTCCTTTCTCTCTTTGTGTTTCCTTGTCCTTTATTTCTAAGATGATGGACGAATGTGATCCATCCTATAAATGGTTTTGTGGTGGTATGACGTGGGCAATGCTACTCGCTTCAGTGACTTGGTTCACAAATGCCCATCAGGTAAAGCTAAATGAGTAGCAGTTTCCGGCCTTGTTGTGGGCGACGGGTCAATCACCTAGTGCTTCGCCATTAGAAAAAAGAAACTTGTAACTAATTACTCTCACTCTTTAGTAAAACAATTACACAAAACGGTACCCCATTAATATATTTAGTCATCAAGAGGTTGATTTACAGATGATTTCTAAGCACATGTAATTATAACAGGCTGCACCAACTTGGCGACTAAAACAAGTAAAGGTTCCAAAAGTATTGCAATACATATAGTTGCTTGGGTATGAAGATCTATTATTTTGTTTTTAAGACTATTTTTTCGTATAAAAAGTTGCATTGAATTTCTTGTTTTAGTCATTTACTTAACAGTAATATATTATGTGTGATATATTGGCTTCCTTTTATGCGTTTACTTTATAATTCTTTGTAAATCTTAAGAAATGAGAAAAAAATGCAACAAACGTAAATATGATTGAAATAGTGTTTCAATTCGTAGAGTACTTCAACTAAAGCAATTTAAATACAAGCAATAATTATAATTCATTTAAATTTAATACGTATTACAAATTGTATTGTGTTTAGAGTAAAAAATATTAAAATAAAAAACTCATCGATTCTTTTTACTCATGCTAAAAATGTTATATTTGATAAACAAATATTAAGTTGGGAAAAAAGAAATCCATTATTTTTACGTGAACTTATTGTAACTTCTTTCAGATTCGCTTTGTAAAAAGGTTTAAAACAGTTTTCATGTAGATTTTTAGGTCTTGTGCGAAGCTACGACTGCTGACATGCTGTCAAATTTGTTAATTTTTTATATATTATAGACATTCTCGACGATGTTGTATCCATGCGAGGTGCATCTTTAGCATCCAAATACCCAAACGGAATCGACGAAACCAAAATTGTGCGTAACTGGTTGTTACAGTCATATATAGGACGATAAACACCTTTCACAATTTTAGCCACCTGGTTAGCATTTTCGCCATTATAAAAGAAAATCTAAAATGTATCGAATTTTCTGTTTGTTGTCTTCTATTTTAAAAACTCATAACTCAATTAATCAAACAAAAAACCGCAAGAGAATATTTTAGTGTCAAATGTCACATTTCCAATGAGCATAAATTTGAAATTGTTTGATAGATACCTCACGAGATAGCGATCACTACAGACGTCTACCGAAAAAATAATGGATAACGTTTTCCCCAACCTAATATTTTGCTTATCAAATCTCATTTTTAGCAATTATGTTAAACATTTATTTTATGTAACTTCCTTTTAATCAATGCTGATAGTTATCAGCATTGATTAAAAATATTTTTTTGCGTTTTTGATCAAAAAATGTGTTTATTCAACATATTTTCTTATCATTTTTAAGACTAAAACTGAAAAGTCAATAATTTTTCCAACTTGGTCAGAAATAATAAAATTATTATTCATTATTTTACATGTATTTAAGAATGCTTGTTTAATATATAAAAAAAATAATTCGATACATTTTTATACTATATATAAAGCTTAAAATATGCGAACTACAAAAATATTTTCTTCCTTAAAAATACATTTAGATGTTCCTTTTTATAAAATTATTTTATTTAAATTGGAATTCTTAATGTAAACAAGAATCTATTTTTAATGTCTACAGGATTTGTGTATTATTTTTAATTCATATACATCAGCACAAATATTTTTATAATGCTTACTTTAGGGATTAAATGTGTAAGGGAAACTATTAAAGCTTTCATGGCAGTACTTTCATCCAGATTATAATAATATAATGGAAAAGATAAATGTTTTCCTTTTCATTAATTGAAAAAAACAAAGACATCCTCTTTAAAAAGCTTATTCCACTTTCTCAAGGAAATTGAAAACGAGGTAATAAAACAAAATAAAACCATAATAAGTAAAAAGAAGAAAAAAAAAAGAACTTTCACAACAAAACAATAAATAAAAACTCATTTAAAAGTTCCGAAAATGATAGCTACATGTTCTCCATCGCAAACTGGAAATAATAAATTGTCTGAAATCTCATAAGGCTTCTTCTTTTACTCTTTGTTTATTCGTTGACAAAAATAAATTAAACAATAAGGATAAATACGAAATAATATCTATATATATCGTATCTATTTTTTTATTTATTTTATTTACTTTTTTTTTTTTTTTTTTTACACAGCACTCTGCATATCGCAGTCACCAAATTAGACAAAAGCCGTTACAAGTACAGTTAGTGAATAAGGTCAAGCAGCCGTTTGCTGAGAACATTTTTACTTTTATCAGCGAAAGTGTGTCATCGTCGATCAGGAACATGAGGCGGAGGTAGAAAGGACCTCCCGTAAGGGTCATCAGGACCTCACGGCAACTCTTGCTTCTCATGCATCATATTTTTCCCTGTTGTACGTCCCTTTTTCCCTATTGTGTAGTCTTTTTCCCTTTTGAGGGAAATCCATTCGCTTTGTGTTAAATGTATCAGACTTAGTAAGGAAATAAAAATCAAATTCATGATTCTTAGTAAATTTTATTTATCAGTTAGTTTTCCAAACTATAGAAATAAATAAATTAATACACAATTATCAATACAGTATTATTTATTAATATAGTAGTACCAATGATCTAACCTGACAAAATAATGTCTGTAGTAGATTCAGGTTGTTCATATTTTTATGATACCAAATCGAGAAAACATGTTTATAAAATTTTAAAGATTTTATTATTATTATTCACTCTAAATAGATCATTGCATGTTATTCTCGGTAAGATTCTGAAAACAATAATAAATTGTTCATAAATGAGTTTCTGTTTTCTTTTTTCCGAAATGAACACAGAATCCAGAATTAGTATCATCTAATAAGAATTACCATTTCATTCTCCAATAATAATCTCTTTTTCATAATTAGCATCCGTATTTATTGAAACAACTTTTTCATGTTGTTCAATATAGAATAATGCAATAATTGAAAAGTGACTTCTAAATTTAACAAGCAAAAGGATATTTGTTGATATTGAAAAAAAAAATTCCAAAATTTTTGTACTATTTCAATTACAAAAAATTTTGTAGTGTAACAAATATTGATCCAATCAATTTCAAAGAAAAAAATTCAATTTGATTATTCTCTACCATTATACAAATATATATCAATAAAAAAAAATATATCTCAATCACATAAAAATATATATCAACCAGATAAGATTATATAGAAAATAACAAGATTACGAAGTGTTATTTTTAATACCTATACTTAAAATAGAAGTTCAAATACTATAGTTAAAAAAATCTAGATTGATTCTAGAAGATGGTTGATTATTAAATCAAAGAACATTAAATTATAAAATTTGAAATTATACAAAAAATGA
This sequence comes from Latrodectus geometricus, assembly GCA_026290005.1. NCBI lineage: Eukaryota > Metazoa > Arthropoda > Arachnida > Araneae > Theridiidae > Latrodectus > Latrodectus geometricus. The sequence goes on from JAPDSC010060069.1 coordinate 231,540, forward strand.
AATTTTTATTCAAATACAAATACATGACTTTTATGAATTTATCAAGAAAAAGTTAAAATATTTGTTTCGTTAATGAATATTATTTCTTTTGCACACACAAAACAAATTTTTCTTTTCAATGGTTATGGGCTTCAATAAAGAAAAAAAATTTATTCAATTTGTGAATATTCCTATAGAATATTATAAAATTGAAAACCATTTTATTCCAAACAATTTATTCTTAAATTCGTACTTTTAAAAAATCTTTTAAAATATTATAATAATAGTTTAGGCGAAATGTTTTTTGGCAGAAATAAATTTCAAAATGGTTTATTTCTATTTAATTCAAACATGGAAATACGACTTTACAATACAAATAAGAAACACTTCAAGCAAAAACCTAAAATAAACTATTAAGAAATATTTATGCTTAAAGTTACTTAAGGCAAACTTAGTTAAAAATGAATAACATATTTAATCAAGAGGTGACCTAATTTAGTTCACTGCCAACTCAGAATTAAAAATAAAGTTAGTTAAAAATACAGATGGAGTTATAATAAAAAATAAGAATTAAGAACAGAAAATATATATAATATTTATACACGTTGCATTGGTGGCATCGTTATATATATATATATATATATATATATATATACTTTAAGAATTATCTAAATTTTTTAAATAATTGGACTTTATATAGGAATCCAAAATTTAAAACGAAACAACTCAGAAAAGGTTTTCTAACAACTTTTCAGCAAAAATATTTTTAGGAAAATTTTTTTTTAAAGTGCTTAGTGCACACGAGTTTCAAAATTGATTGAAAATTCTGCCGATATGCTTTACTGTATTACAAGATGCGGTTATGGCAATACGGATGGTATGATTTGTGTTTGTTGCTCAACAATCATGTTCTGCATACGAAGGCTAATTAGATTGGGACCTAGTTTAAAGTGGATTCTGAAACGTTAAAGACATCCAAGCCCAGGTGGGATTTGAACCTACGAACTATTGAACCAAAGACAATATATATTTTTTCAAAATATTTACAGAGAAACAGTACTTTGCACCTTTTCAAAAGATAATCTGCAAAGAAGATACTCCGTACCGCGATTACAGCGCTTCTTATCGGGAATGTTTACAATTAATTTTGGCATTCTTTTGTATCAGAGAAATATGACCTTTTCTTTTTACCTTGTATATAACAATAATTAAAATATAGAAAATAAAGCTAGCAGCTGATAAGGTAAAAAATAAAAAAGATCATTAAATAAAATATAAATAATTTAATATAATAAAAGATTCCTTACATTTTTCAACCATAGACAATGAAAAATCGATAGGAAATAGAAGTACGACTATTGCTATGCAAATGACTCACGGTTAGATTATTAAAAGCGTGTGAATAGACACTTTTTTTTTTCTTTTTCTTACAGTTATAAAAAAAAGAATGCCTCATTGCTTCATTCTTCCCTTCACTGTCAGCGTAGGCAGAAAATAATACCACACCTGAAGGAAAAGAGACAGGAAAATCCTACCCAGAGAATTCTTTCTCGCTCGTAGGTCACGATAAAAAAAAATTCCTTTGAGCAATGACTAGAAATTCCATCCTATTTAACTAATTTTGAAAATGATGCAAGTCCCATTCATCTCAGTTATAATCTTCCGGATGCTGATCGATCGAAAATAAATGGTTTTTGATGGAAGTTAATTGTACAATTAAGTATAACAAGAATTCTTAGCTCTAAATTTAAAATATAACAATGAATGAATTTCTCGTCATGTCATTTTTGATACAACAATATTTTATACCTACAAAAAGTTTAAAATAATTTTTAAAAAAAATAAGGTTACAGGAGTGTGCAAATGATTAATTCATAAACGAATTTATTTTCATGGTTATGCCAAATTAAAAAAGGGCTTTTTATGTGAGTAAATGAATTCCTATAAATTGCTAATGGTTTAGAGATAACTACATCCATATTATATTTCATATTAATTTTAAATATTTAACTTATTACTTTAATAAAATCTTTAAGTACGCCAACAAAATGTAACATATTAGAAGTAAGTTGACCAGAGTAAAAATAAAGACTATTATTAAGATTTCAGAATGTCAATGACGCGTGATTTCAAACTCAATAATTTTGTTCATAGGTGTTTTTATTTTGTAAATCTTTGATAATAAGGAACTTTATACTAAATCCTTATTGTGTGATTGGCTTGTTAAAAATTAAATGATTTTCAATAATTTTTGCATTGGAACACCTGAAATTCTGTTTGCACAATTTTACGATAAACAGAATTGTATTCAAATTGAAATAATGTGCTTCACTTTACTTGTTTTGGCTCGGGAAATTATGATTAAATAACGAATGTAAAGAATTTTTTGTATAATTAAAATACCCTAAAGTAAAGAATATTTCGTATACTTTTCATCCCTAATAGAACAGTTACAGATAAAAATTCACTGCCCTCTAGCGGACAAAAACTGATACAATCAGACAGAAGCCTTAATCCTGGAGACGGTGCAAGAATAATGTCAGAGTTATTTTGTTTGTTCCAATATTTCGTTTTATGTAATATTTGTGTGTTTATGGTTTTCTTTGTAATATAGATATGGTTTTTATAAAATAATGATATTAAAAAAAAAGATAACCGTGCATTACTACGAACATCTAGATAACATTTTGTTATTATAGTTTTATCCAAGTTTTAGGTTTCATTATTTTTTTCAAATATGAGTATTTAAAAAATATTATTAAGTTAGATTCTAAAATTGCAAAATTTTTTGGACATAATAATTTTTTTTGTTTAAGGTTGAGATAAGTTCCTTATAAATTTGAGAAGCATAAGACAGCTAATCTATGTAAAAAACATAATTTGAAATACTCTTCATTCATTTTATTTTGTATCATATATAAGCTATAAATTTCTTAAATAAATTTAAAAGTACATGTATTAGTTTGTAGTTTTCAAAGTATTTTATAAAGTTTTAAAATGACACCAGATGCCATTAAAATTCCTTATAATTAAAAAAAAATATTTTATTTTACTTGCATTTAACAATAATATTTTAAAAAAAATACACTAGGAATTTCTGGAACTTTCGAAATATAAAAAATAGACAGTTATATTTTAAAACAAACCCACCAATTTGCACTTCCCTAGTGGCATCATCCTTAAAAGAGAAAGTTGTGCTGTGTAGGCAATCAATTTATTGCAAACACAATTTTTTGTAAAACCATATAAAAGTAAAGCAGTTATATTTTTAAGCAATTCCACCAGGTGGCATTTCTCTACTGATATCATTAGGTTGAGGAAAAAGTAATCCATTATTTTTTCGGTAGACGTCTGTAATGATCGATATCTCGTGAGGTATCTATCAAACAATTTCAGATTTATGCTCGTTGGAAAGGTGACATTTGACACTAAAATATCCTCTTGAGGTTTTTTGTTTAATTAATTCAATTACGAGTACAAGGTTTTAAAAATGGAAGACAACAAACAATTCGATACATTTTCGTTTTTCTCTTGTAACGGCGAAAAAGATAGCCGGGTGGCTAAAATTGTGAAAGGTGTTTATCGTCCTATATAAGACTAAAACAACCAGTTACGTACAATTTTTGTTTCGTCGATTCCGTTCGGGTATTTTTGATGTTAGAGATGCACCTCGCATGTGGATACAGCATCGTCGAAAATGTCTATAAAATATCAAAAATGATCGAAATTAACCGCGTGTCAGCAGTCGTAACGCGCAAGACCTGAAAATCTACATGAAAGCTGTTTTAAACTTTTTTACAAAGCGAATCCAAAAGAAGTTACATAAAGTTCACGTAAAAATAATGGATTTCTTTTTCCCCAACCTAATATTTGAAATAAAAGTTGTATTGAATAGGTAGAAGATTGTCGATTTATTGAAAACGTTTTTTAGCCTTCTAAAATATAAATTCATATGCAAAGAAATATAGAAAAAAGTATAAATAATCCTCCACAACAATTCGTATAAACCAACAAGAACAAAATCTAAAAAAAAACTGTCACTAAGCAAACCAAATAGTAAAAAAAAACTGCATGGCTGTTTGCTTCTGCATTTCATAATATTAAATCTGCTTTTGTATTCTGTGATGCAGGTGTCTGAATGAAATGAATAAAGAGGAAGGAAAGCCGAAGATGGTGGGGGGGGGATAACACGGGTACATCTGAACTGAGAGGAGAAAACTTCAGAGTTTATTGACGACCAGCAAAGTTCATTACCCTAACAAAAAAGCAATTGGTGGCCACCTTTTTTTAAATAAAAAATCTGGGTCAATGGGCGAAAGCAGATATTCTCTAACTCTAAAGTTTGCCGTCTTCATCGACTTTAGCTGCGCGCAAAATTTCCCTCCCTCCCTCCATTCTCTGTCTGTGTTTTAAAAAATCCCGAGCGGTGACCTGACCTCTTTTTCACTCTTACCTTTCCATTTCAGTTTTTACTTATTTATTTTTATATTATTTTATTTATTTATTTATTTTTATATCCTTTATTTTCTTTTATCATTTATTTTTTTTTCTTACATTTTCACTGCCTGCCAGTGTCGCGCAGGCAAGAAGAGAGAAAGTCGGACACTGTCCGGAGTTTCAACTTTCTAAAGCTGCTGATTTCTTCCGCTAGGTAAGGAGAGTTTTCTTCTTTTCTTTTTTTTTATGACTATACCCCCTCTCCTTTTCTTTTTTTTTTTTTTTTTTTTTTTTTACCTTTTGTAATGAATGAGGAAAGTAACTGCCTGTTGCACCACAACAGAGCAGATTTCGAAAGCGACGATCTGATAACCACGGATATGTTTGGGTTACTCCTTTGTTTTGTTCTTTTTTTTTTTTATTGTTATTTTTTGATATCCGAACCGATGCATTTTCATCTCGAAATACTTTCCCCACTAGACGAAATTAAAAACTATTTAATTCCGATATGCTCTACGTTTTTAACGAGAAACAACAATGACTTAAATGGAGTGAAATATGAAAGAGAAATGATATATTTCAGATTAAAAAAGATTTGACTAAAAATTCTCAAATTCTGCGAAATCTTTATTTTCTATAATTGTAATTAAAATTAAACTAATTTTGATTTTTCCCCCATTTTTAAATATTCTTTCTTATGCTATTTAAAAAATATATATATTTTTTCACATAATTTTCGATGCATAAAATCGAACAAAAAAGTTTATAGAACCGTTTCACACCAAATGTATTCTAATTTTTAAGGTTACAGAAAATATACATAATATGCTTAGCTTATATAGATTTCTTAAACTTTCTGGATTTTAGGAACACTTTTTGATTGTAATGAGTTATCAGTCACATATTAAATTTCTAAATGACAGCAAATTATGCCTTTTTGCAAATAATATGGAATAAAATAAAGTAGTTTATTTTATTGTTATTATTTCCAAACATAAAAAAATTTCTAGCATTAAAAATTCTTAGGAATATGAACCAAACAAACGAAAAATATTTTATGAATTAATTTATAGAAAAACACCAGCATGACACGTGACAGATTCGTTGGCAAACGTTTGCTTTTCATAAACACACATTTTAAATAAAATAATTTTCATACATAATTCTGTCCCATTTCACAGAATCTAATTTTTTCTGCAAATAATTTTAAATTCAAATCCATATCTTGATATATAATTAGTTAAACAACGACTTTCACTACAATTGTAGCACAATTATATAGATAGCTATGTTATAAAATGATAAAAAAATTGTCTTATTGGAATATATTTTAATTTCAAATAGAAGTCATATGCGCATATGGTTTATTCTACTATTCAAAATGTTCCCCGCAAATAAAATTTTGAATTGCTAAAAAAGAAGTATATAAAAAAAAGTTTTCTAATGTTTAATATGTGCGTTCTTCAAATTTAAAATAGAAAAGAATCCAAATTTAGAGCTCGGGTCTTAGCAATTCAAGAATTCAGTGGTCACACTAACTTATTTGTATTTATTTAACTTTGTATTTACATTGAAGATAAAGCATTCATTTAAAAAAAACCGTGTTAACCAATAAAAATAAAACACACACACATATATATATATATATATGTGTGTGTGCATGTGTGTATGTATGTATGTATGTATGTAAGTATATATATATATATATATTAGGGACTGCATTTCCTCAGAAATATCGCTACATTTTTATGATGGAAATCAAATTATTCATTAGTAGCAGAAGTCTTCTAGTAAATAATTAGTTTGCTCTCTTTTTCTCAAATAATTCATTAGTAATCAGTTTTTATACATTTGAATACATAAATTTTTAATAATTCTGGAACATTATGCATTTTAAAATTTATTAATTAAATTTGAAATATAGAACTCAAATAACTAATTAGAAAGGCTATTATTATTTAGTTATTTTTCTTAACTTTTTTTATAGTTATTCCAGAATTTTGAATATTACGCTTTTTATGGATATAAAAAGTTATTTTGTTGAAAATAATGGTTTAAATTTTATACATTAAAAGAATATTTCGTTTGAAAGGCAAGTGACTATTATACAATGCAAAATTGACGAAAATTTGGTGCCACAATCTTTATAAAAAATATTTAATATGTTGATAAATTTGTAAACATCAGCAAAAACGTTTCACTTTGTGACAACATTCAAAAAAGTCTCCAATTTATTATTCAAAATAATTATTTAAATACAAAAAAAAAATTATTTATTCTGCAAGTAAGAATTATAAAATTAAGAATTCTCTAATATATATTGGAAATTCCATACTTAAACACAAAGGAGATTCTAGGTCAAGATTACGATTTCTTTGCTGAAAATTACTACACTGCTAACATATACATGATTTATTTCAGAAAACTTATGAGAACAGAAATACTTATGTGTTCATGTATGAACAACCTTTTTTAATCACTTTACATCTCAGAAGGTCATATTGACTTGGTTAACTTAGTCTCTTTGGATGCTTTATAGCTCCATCTGGTGGTTATATTTATTTCAATGCACCATAAGAATTTTTTTTTATTTAGTTTATATATAATATCCAGATAACACATGTATACGAAATTTCTACTTAGAACAAAAAATTTTTGGTATCGTTTTAATGTTTCGATGCTGTTTTTTATCTGTTTCCAATTTTTTTTTAAAAAAAAGTGATTGTATGGAATATGAAACACTTAAGTGTTCAGAAAGGCTTTCGTATAATTCATAATAATATAATTACTATATAGGATTAACAACACATTTTTTATTTTATAGAAGAAAAATATGTAGTGCATACTATTTTTTACAACATATTTTTTTATGTCGTAAAAAATAGTTAACAGAGAATTACAAGAGGAATTTTGATATTCTTCTTGTAATTCTCTATAACAGTATAAATTATTACTAAAGATAAAAGTATTACTAAATTTTTTTTAAGAAAAAAAATTAAGACTATTGTTTGTGAATAGAATTTTAAAAGAATATAATAAAAAAGTTCTTCTGGGAAAAAAATGTCGTGCATACTATTTTTTACAACATATTTTTTATGTCGTAAAAATTAGTTAACAGAGAATTAATTATAAGAGTAATTCTGATATTCTTCTTGTAATTCTCTATAACAAGATAAATTGTATTACTAAATTTTTTTAAGAAAAAAAAATTAAGATTATTGTTTGTGAATAGAATTTTAAAAGAATATAAAAAAAATGTTCTTTTGGGAAAAAAATGTCGTGCATACTATTTTTAACAACATATTTTTTATGTCGTAAAGAATAGTTAACGGAGATTTACAAGAGTAATTTTGATATTCTTCTTGTAATTTTCTATAACAAGATAAATTGTAATTACTAAATTTTTTTTAAGAAAAAAAATTAAGACTATTGTTTGTGAATAGAATTTTAAAAGAATATAAAAAAAAGTTCTTTCGTGGGGGAAAAAAAAAGAGCGTCAGTTACACAATCGGAATACTTGCTTATTATGCAAAAGACAACATTATTCTTCTATGCTCGGAACTTATAGTAAAAAAGCGTCATGGAATACCGCAGTTTTTGATATATAAGGTGGAAAGAAATTGCACGTGCTGCTCCCAATTTCTGAAGCCAAGGAAAGTCAGTCGCTTTTTTTAGAATTTTTGTCTTGAGTTTTTGTTCGGCGTAGACGCGATTTGTTTCTTTTTTTTTTTTTACTTTTGAATCTCAGATTGCGTCCTACTTTGACACCTGGACGACAGAGGCAGACCGCTGTTTGCCCAGAGCATTTTAGAACAAGATCTTTCATGTGATTTTCGGCGGCCTTTCCCACCGGGTGCGAGGCTCAGAATCTGCTGGCTTCAGCAGAATCTATTAATAGATAAAATTGCCAAAATAAATACAAATTCTCAACTTTCCGATGTGGAATCGTTTTTATTCGAAACACATTACCTTTAAAGAGCTACAAATATAGAATTTGAAAAAGATGGAAATAAGATAGAAATAATTTATTTTATTAAGTTTTTATTTGATAATGTAACAGGGACATAAAATTAGATTCTGCTCTTTCACGAGAAAAATGGTATTTTAATTCTAAAATTAAAATATCTGAAACTATTGTAATTTGTAAATTAATGTTACATTAAAGTTGACTGTGTAAGCAGTGTCCACAGTAAGAATTGGCTGGAAGTTTTTAACCACAATTAGTTTTAAAAAAAAAAATATGTATCAATCAGTACTTAGGTATTTCTAGGATTTAAAGTGAGCTTTGCATTAGATGCTATTTATGTACATTTGTCTTATATATGTGAATCACTTTGAAAAACAAAAGTGAATCACTTTGAAAAGTAGATAAGTAAATTAATTTTTCGTTGAAAATCAGAAATATTATTATTATATTCTGTTAATGTTCAAGCTATTTTTTTTTTTTTTTTTTTGGTCAAGTGTCTATTTATTAGGCTGGAAATAGGGGTGCGCTGCTCCACTTTTCAACTGAACCGCAATTGGGTTTGGAGTCTGACTTCCTCAATACACACATGCCATAGGTACCCGTTTATAGGGTAGGCAACCATTCATACAAAGAAAGGACAAAGACAGGAGAGAGAGAGAAAGTACATCCATGCCCGAACCGGGATTCGAACCCAGACCTCCCTATCCGTAGACCACGCTGACCATTAGACAGATTGTGTTTGGTTGGGTTTTGTGGCGCAAGGTCCAAAAAGGACAAGCTGCGCCGACCATTAGACAGAATAAACGGCAATGTTTACGTTTAATAGCTTAAAAGACAAATATATAGAAATGAAGGTAACTTATATTGACTTCGCTGTAGGCAATCGTTAGTCAATTTCGTAAGTTTTTCAATAAAACTTCTCAAAAAGACCAACATTTACAATCTTACTTACTCACACTATTGTGGTATAAATACTGTAAACAAACAAATTATAGTATAAGTACAGCAATAAAAGAATTGTAAATATACTCTTATATATTACATAAAAACTAAGTACAATTAAAACTTTTAGTAACAGCTAAAATGGTTTTTAAGAAACAGTTTCTCTCTCAAAATTTAGATTAAATTTTCAAAATGTGTGGGGCATTTGTGTCTTGATTAAATTAATCGTTGTTCAAACTCAAACAGAAATTTTTTTTTTCACTACCATAATCGGGAATTTAATTTAAAATTACAAAAACAAATTTTGCACCATTTTAGCAGGAAATCAAAAATTTGTGATTCGCGTTTCTTAACATCATTATTTCATTTTCTATTTTATGCATTTAATTGATTGTGTTTGGAAAGAAATATATGTTTATGCATAATCACACATACAGAGACGTATATGATGAAATAGAAAAAAAGACATTACTATGTTGATGATCAATAAAATCATTGAAGAAATTATTTAAAAAAAATATTTCAGAAGAATATTCAGACATGTCAAATTTTGTAAAGATTAAATTTATATAAATTTATTATTATTTATGAAAATCATCAATATCAAAAAAATTTATACAAATATATTGTATAGTAAAAATATAGTTTGATACGCTTCAATTCTGACAAAGGTTTCTGCAAACGCATATTTACATATTTAAGGATTTATGTAAAATACATAACTTTTATAACTTAATATTTATAAACTATACATAATCTTATTGCAAGCATTTTTTTTCAAGTGCTAGCCAGGCTGGCAAAATGGGGTGCGCTGTTCCACTTTTCCAACTGAACCATGATTTGGTGTGGAGTCCGACTTCCTCAGTACACACATGCCATCGGTACGCGTTAATAAGGTAGGCAACCATTCTTACTAAATTCATTCAAGGAAAGGACAAAGACAGTAGAGAGGAAAAAGAGAAAATCTACCCATGCCCGAACAGGGATTCGAACCCAAGACCTCCTTATCCGCAATTAGGCAAGCTGACCTCTAGACAGGTATGCAGCTACGTTAAGCAATGAAGAGAGCCAATATGAAAAATATTTTTAAATTGCTTTCATATATATTTTTTACGAAATTAGTCAGATGAATTTTTATTTTATAAATATACTTAAAATTAAATTTCAATTAATGTGATCAATTAAGTTATGTAGGACTTTGTATTATTACCCTTCTTAAATCAAAATTTTGAAATCATTTAAAGAAAGACCAATCAGGTTTACTTAATATTTATATAACTGTATATATTAGTTTGGGGAAAAAGTAATCCATTATTTTTTCGGTAGACGTCTGTAGTGATCGATATCTCGTAAGGTATCGATCAAACAATTTCAAATTTATGCTCATTAGAAAGGTGACATTTGACACTAAAATATCCTCTTGCGGTTTTTTGTTTGATTCATTCAGTTACGAGTACAAGGTTTTAAAATGATGACAACAAACAGAAAATTTCGATACATTTTCGTTTTTCTCTTGTAACGGCGAAAAAGATAGCCGGGTGGCTAAAATTGTGAAAGGTGTTTATCATCCTATATAAGACTGTAACAACCAGTTACGTACAATTTTTGTTTCGTCGATTCCATACGGGTATTTTTGATGTTAGAGATGCACCTCGCACGTGGATACAGCATCGTCGAAAATGTCTCTAAAATATCAAAAATGATCGAAGTTAACCGCATGTCAGCAGTCGTAACGCGCAAGACCTAAAAATCTACATGAAAGCTATTTTAAACCTTTTTACAAAGTGAATCCAAAAGAAGTTACATAAAGTTCACGTAAAAATAATGGATTTCTTTTTCCCCAAACTAATATTATTTTTAAATTCAATAATTTACAAAATGATGAAGTAATCAATAGTTGAATGGTAAGGCAATAAAAGACAAATATAACTTTGTTCTAATGAAAATTTTATTCAAAAATGATTAAAACTTACTTCAAACGTAGATGTAAATCTCATCATGGTTGGAAATCTTGTGCCCTATTTCGAATTGAAGGGGCCTCCTAGAGGATGTTACAGGGATGTTGAAAGTTCAGGAATTCGCTGACACCGGAATTTTTAGGTCAGCAATTAATATGTATGTATGAATAATATGAGGGAATGTTCTTAAATTTAGTATTGTATGAAATAGATTGTATTTAATAAAGAACCTATTTGATAATTTTAATTTTATTTAGATTCGTGGAAATGGTAAGGAAGAAGTAGACATTTTTAATAAAATGCAAGAAAATGAAAATATAACAAAATATATTAGAATACAATAATATTAAATAAAACATAAAAATGGCAAGTAACAAATAAATGATTAAAATTGATTACGTGATGAAATCTAATATCTAGTATGATGGGCAAATTTTGGGTACATTTCACCGGCGCAGGTGTTATGATTAATTGCACCTGCCAAATGTTATTATTAAGTGAAGCATATATATATATATATATATATATATTAGGTTAGGGAAAAAGAAATCCATTATTTTTACGTGAACTTTTTGTAACTTCTTTCAGATTCGCTTTGTAAAAAGGTTTAAAACAGTTTTCATGTACATTTTTAGGTCTTGTGCGAAGCTAAGACTGCTGACATGCTATCAAGTTAGATAATTTTTGATATTTCATAGACATTCTCGACGATGTTGTATCCATGTGAGGTGCATCTTTAGCATCCAAATACCCAAACGGAATCGACGAAACCAAAATTGTGCGTAACTGGTTGTTACAGTCATATAAAGGACGATAAACACCTTTCTCAATTTTAGCCACCTGGTTAGCATTTTCGCCATTATAAAAGAAAAACTAAAATGTATCGAATTTTCTGTTTGTTATCTTCTATTTTTAAAACCTTGTACTCATAACTGAATTAATCTAACAAAAAACCACAAGAGAATATTTTAGTGTCAAATGTCACCTTTCCAATGAGCATAAATTTGAAATTGTTTGATAGATACGTTACGAGATAGCGATCACTACAGACGTCTACCGAAAAAATAATGGATAACTTTTTCCCCAAACTAATATAATATAAAAATTGCTGTGTTCAAAATTATTATTTTATCTTGTTCAAGCATTTAAAATAATGCAACAATAATTATGCCATCAAAATAATTTTTTGCACAACTCACAGTTACTATTTCTTTATCTGTTTTTCGAGAGTTGTTAACAGAAATGACGAGATTCGAAATGGCGAAATGGAATAGTAATCAATTTTGCTTATTTTTATTTATTATTCATGATCTTTCCTATAATGGCAAAATTAAAGTGTAAATAATATTTGAATATATAAGCAATTCAAATAAGAAATTACATTTTTATGACAATGAAAACAGTATTCATGATTTTACATTGATAGATTTAAATTTCAATATCCTTTATAATTGAAGCCTATTAAATCCTCAGTTCGCATTCAGTAATTCATACATGTACATAAAAAATGTTCAAGATTTAAAAGCAAACTCTTTATAGCAGACAAACGTAAAATTAGTTACTTTAGGACGTTTTTTACGATTGCTAGTACACAAAAAGAGGATCGAGTGATATTTAATTCTAAGCAAGAATTTTTTCAATTCAGTTTTTGGCAAACCTCAAAAATATTCCATTGAATTCTTATTATACTTCAAAAACAACGACTTTGAAAATACAGTCAGGTTACTCTCTTTAAATTTAATTTTTCCTTAACTAAATAATAGTTAAATACTCAGACATTCACAAACATGTTTAAGAAAGCTTATATCACTTTGAAGCGAATACAAGCCACAAAAGTAACACACAGAATGTCATGGTACAAGAGTATATCGTCCATTTAAAATAAATCTTGTATAGTAGTTGGAACAATTCGATAGTTTTAAATTTTTAATACAGGTTCCATTTAGTCAACTGATTCTCCTCGACTTACTTTTCCTCAATTATTCTTTGTTGCCATCCAGAAATGAGGCTGCTAACTCCCACAAATTTTCTTCTTGGCACTTACGGCATCATATTTGTATACTTTAATATGAATCATAACCGTGGTTAAATAATCTGTAGGCCGTGGTGGCCTGGTTGGTTAGGGCGTCGTTCTCGTTACCAAAAGGTAATGAGTTCGAATCCCGGCTTAGCCGAAGAACCGTTGTGTTCACTAATGGCAACTGGGGCACGTAAAATATGTCGGGTTGCAATGTCTTCCATGTTCCCCTTACAAATTAACACCCTGGGGTTGGTTGAAGCCAGGCTTTTTGTGTCTTCACTGGTTTCAATCTCTAAATCGGAAGATTTAGATGTTGCTGCCATCTGTGAGCCAAAAGTCGTACTTCCACGTTCGTATCAGAGCGCTCTATTCAAAAACGGAAGACTCTGACTTTATTCGCCTATTCTCGAACGGGCGGGCTTGGCATTGCCAAGTGTCGTCTCGGAAACAACAACAAATAATCTGTTCGTTGACCGGAAGTTAATTTATTCACCAGAAGAGTTTCACTAACTCTGTTATCTTTGTGATAGTACCAAATGTCTACCATTTTATTTAAACCACCCAAAGCAAGCTCTTTGCTTTCATTTTCTGATAAAACCTGTGTCTCTGCGTCATGCTTAAGAAATATTTTAATCATATTAAAAATCTCTTATTAATTTACTGCATTTCAAATTTTTTTTTATATGATTGTATGTAGATAACTTTTTTCTCCAATCATTTCAATATTGATTAAATCAATTTCGAAAAAGCACAATTCCTATTTCATCGGGACTGCATATAGGTATTTTGTAATATACAAAAAATACAGACAGTAAAGTTCTTCGCGCGTAAAAAATTATGATCACTATTTTTTTACTTGATTTGATTACTGCACAAAGGTCATTTATTGCACACGAGGTATAATTGAGTTCTGGTATATAGTTTAAATTTGAGTCCGAGCCACTACAAGCATCCATAACCGAAGTAGGAATCGAACGCACGAACTGTTGAACTAGAGGACTAACCATTCATCCGCTATGTTATCACTAATTTTTTTCAGACCTTTTATTTTAGGAAATGTTAAATTAATTTTCGTATGAATTTCAACTATTTTCTTTTTAAAACAAAACACTTATTAAATTTTTTATTCTGCAACATGCAATCAAATATAATTATTTTTTAAAAGTACTCGAAAGCAGTGAACAAGATATATGAAAAACGGGAGTAAATCATTGTTCAAAAAAAAAAAAAAAAAAAAAAAAAAAAAAAAAAAAAACTAAAATATTAAAAGAAATTCATATAAATTAACAAAAAGCGAATTTTGCAAAGCCATAGGGGCTACACTTTATATGTATTCATCTCAACGAATTAAATAGCATTCGTTTATTACGCAACAATGCCATTTTTTTCCCTTTTACTCCTTTTTACATCTGAAATATCAATCCTTTGCACCTGTAAGGAATAACTTAAGTTTGATCTCTCAATAGAAATGCAGGAATTCAATCACTCAGAAATAAAAGAACATTATTTTGAAATCAACAAAACTTTTTCCATAAAAAACTTTATTTCTTTAATAACAAATTTAAAATTCAAATTATGCAGTCTTATGCTTGTGGCACATTATTACAGTAAGTTACTTTTTATTTTTAAAAAATATTAGAATATCCTGCTTAATGATATATTAATATATAGCAGGGTGGCCAAACTTTTGGTATCCGGGGTCTACTCCACATTTAAAAACTCGGAGGCGGTCTACCAATGGCAGAGCTAAATTAACATACATATTTATTTTCGGTATCAAGAAAAAATGCTAAATTATGTAATTTTTCTAAAAAAAACTTAATATTAATATTTACAAAATAAAAATTTACTGACGAAAATAATCAAAGTATTCATATATCAAAAACTGACCATCCTATTCACTTCGTTTAGTTGAAATTTGACACTGTATCTGCGACAAGTTTTTCATATTATGGCTCATACGAGCTTATTGCAATGCGTAAACACGAAATTAAATGTTCATCTGTTAAACGCGACCGATGTTTAGTTTTTATGGCGTTCAGATTTGCAAAGATACGTCGATCCAAAGTAAATTTCAAATAAAAAATCAATTTGTAAATATTTGGAAACGTTTCCTCAGAAATTAATTTCCAAAAATCAGTATCGCTAAATATGCCTTGGATTTAAGAAATATGTCACATCTTAATTTAATAATTTCTTCCTCAACCGTGACTGATGGGATATCTATTAAATGTCGTATTTTTTCAGATACGTTGTCCATCAATTTTGACATTTTCATTAAATGGAAATATCATAAAATTTATTTATTTCAACATAATTAAGTCAGCGAATCTTCTTTCAAATTCTTCAAACAAAACAAATAAGTGTTAAGCGAAATATTCGAAGTCTCGGTTTGGATTAAGGGTGCACTCTTCCTCCATGTTTTTGAAGTTTCTCAATTCATGTTTTCTTAATTGAGATGCATACCTTTCTATAGTTTCTTTTCATGTTTTAATCGCATTTATGTCCGTTTTATGTTTTATATAAATAGTAAACCTTTAATCATAAATCTTTAAATCGTAAATCTTTGCAGTTTGTTTTTTGTTTTAAAGCGTAGACTGCAGTAAATTTTTATTTTAAATAATTTATTGATTCTGAGTCATAAGTCATAAATTAAATTGTTAATATCCGAGGTCATTACCGGGATGGTCGCGCGAACTACCTAAAATGTCTTCGCGGTCTACCAGTCGACCGCGGTCGACGTCTTGGCTACCCCTGATATATAGTATGGTTAAAAACATTTTTTTTCATGTTTTTAAATACTGTCCAATATTTAAAAAATTATAAATAAATAAAAAATGGATATAATATATAAATTAATTAAATAAAATAAATTTAGCAACTTTGTTTAGACTGCAATTACTTTCTTGCCATCACATCAGTCAAGATGTCAACTGGGATATCTTTCTTGCATGTGAAAAAAATAAATTATTTTATTTGAAAAGTCCAATTTTTTGGTATTCCACCACATGTGTACTAGTAAAAAGAAATAAATGTGAACCTAAATTGACATTATATAATAATGAGTCATAAAAAAATTCACAATCATTCCATTCTAACATTCAATTCTACAACTCGCCGCCATAAGCGAAAAAGATCATGACCTGCGAACAATACACTGTTTCAGAACATGACAAAAATGTATTGTTATAAATCTGTTGCTACATTCGCGTAGAATTTCATATAATAATTATAATCCAAAAAAAACCCAAACAATAACTGGCACAAACAAAATGCTGAATTGACAAATTTTATTTGATTAAATAAAAAAAGATATGTCATCATTGACAGATCTATTTTCCAAGTCCAGGATCATTATCATCTATAACATGAATAATACTGACATTAAGCTAGCATTCTTTTATTACAAAAATCAAGATTATGAAATAAAATATGATGATGAATTCCAATATGTTTGCACATTATCCCATTGTTGGATATGGTAGTTAGTCATCATGCCATCTTAGAACCAAATATTAGTTTGGGGAAAAAGAAATCCATTATTTTTACGTGAACTTTATATAACTTCTTTTGGATTCGCTTTGTAAAAAGGTTTAAAACAGCTTTCATGCAAATTTTTAGGTCTTGCGCGTTACGACTGCTGACATGCGGTTAACTTCGATCATTTTTGATATTTTATAGACATTTTCGACGATGTTGTATCCACATGCGAGGTGCATCTCTAACATCAAAAATACCCGAACGGAATCGACGAAACAAAAATTGTACGTAACTGGTTGTTACAGTCTTATATAGGACGATAAACACCTTTCACAATTTTAGCCACCCGGCTATCTTTTTCACCGTTACAAGAGAAAAACGAAAATGCATCGAATTTTCTGTTTAATGTCTTCCATTTTTAAAACCTTGTACTCGTAACTGAATGAATCAAACAAAAAACCGCAAGAGAATATTTTAGTGTCAAATGTCACCTTTCCAATGAGCATAAATTTGAAACTGTTTGATATATACCTGACGAGATATCGATCACTACAGACGTCTACCGAAAAAATAATGGATTACTTTTTCCCCAAACTAATATTTGCATGATATTAAATTTAATATTTTAAAAATACACTTTCTTTGAAATAAAATACTCCACAAAAATTTATCTACTAATGAAAAATAACAAAAAAAATATTTTAAGTTATCATAAAATTACAAATGGCACTGATTCCAGTTTCACAGATGTTGCAAATTCAGGCATAAAAGTGAAGAAGAGATAAATTATTGAATTTATTTTGCTCAATCTTTTTGTATGCATGTGAAAGACTTTTTTTAGCTTTAATAAAGTAAAATATGAGTTATATTAATATGATACATGCAAACATCAACCATAATTTTCCAATTACAACAGTAATAAGAAAAATTTCTGATCCTATTGAATAGTTTCTCTAAATCCAGTGAATTCTGCAAAAGTATCTAATAATCAAGCTCTCCTAAAATTTCCACAAATTCGAAAACGGATTTATCACAGAAAAACAAATTTTAAAGAAATTAGCAAATGAAGTATTTATTACTGCTGAATTAGAAATAACCTCCACTATTAAAGAATTTGGAATTTTAAAATAACTTACAGAAATAAATTCAAAATAACTAAATCACAAAAATATCAAAAAACTAACTGTAATATGAAATTATACATTTCTGAAAATGAAATTTGACATTTTTCTGATCAAAAAGTTCTCATTTTTGATCATAAATGTTTTTTTTTTTTTTTTTTTTTTTTTTTTTTTTTTTTTTTGAAAGACCTGAGATAAGAACTAATTTTCTTAATAAGATAATGCTAAATTGTTTCTATAATAATAAGGACAAGTATTAAAAAAATAAAAATTGTAGATGCTGTAAAAATACTGATAATTGACCATTAGAAATCCCATTTCATGATGAAAATCATTTAACTATCAAATTTCTCTTTTAAAAAGTATTTTCAATATGCCATTAAATGAAAATAAATTAGAATACCTTAACACAGTATTACACAATATATGTGGATATAAACAGCAAAAACTCATAATGAATACAATTTTGTTGTGTTCAATTGAGTTAATCAACAGATAAAACCCATAATAAACAAAGAAAAACTATTTAACATTATCAATTATAACTTTAAAAATTAGAAATGATACAGTACATTTTCAGGACATGTTTTAAAAATGTTAATGAAAATTTATGGTAAAAATTATTTTTCTGCAGTTTTATGCCAAAATTAAATTTTGGTACAATATATATTAAGAAACATCCAAACAGAAAGAATTAATAAAACAATATGAAATTTCTCAAAGTTGGTAAAAGCTGAAAACCATAAAATTTCTCAAAATATAAAATATAATTCCTAGATATCAAGATAAACTTATACTTCTGGTAAACGTTTTCATATAATATATTTGAAAGAAAAATTGATAAAATTTTGAAAAGAAAATTCACGATCAAGAAATTCCGAAATGCTCATATTTATGGTACAAGTAGTTTATTTCAATATTCTTACCTATATTGATTTTTTATGCTTAATATATTGCATGAAAATTTTTTACCAGAAATATGATTTCCATGATTAATAAAATTTTAAATCAAAAACTGGGATCGGTTTTTTCCTCCAACTTTTATGATTAAAAAATTTTTTTCACTAAAAGTTATTTTGTTCTAAAACTTTTAAATTCTTAATAAATATATTCAAAAATTTCATTATTTACTTTGTAAAACTATCTATGGAGTTGTTTACATAAGTTATGTAATGTTAAATCTTTTTTAATAATATGTCAGTTCACATTCAGCTATAGATCACCATCTCCTAACAGCTTACAGAAGAGGGTAGGGGTCCTTTAGGACCTAGGTACCTCACAGCTCAGGCACTGCCAGCCGAAATTTTGTTAAATATTTATTCCTCATTCTTCATAAATTTCATTTAAATACACAGATATATATTTTCTAACCAGTTTAACAATCAAAGTTTTTAGAATTATGTAACAAATTTAGATTTAGTAAAAAATCAGAAAATATTCATTAGTGCTTACACTAAAAAAAAGTTAATGTCTTATTAAATTTAATACTTGGTATTATAATACTTTTTGACTGATTCTTCATTTTAATACTATACTTAAAAACTCGTGAATATATATATATATATATATATATATATACAACACACAAAAGTATAAAATTATTTGAAAGTATAACTAAAATATATAGTTTTCATATTATTTTGTAGCAAAAGCTATTATAACTTAAAAAGGAACAACAAATTTGCATATTGTCTTTTCATTTCCACACTTTTATTAAACATGCATTGTACAGGAATTTAGTTTTTTACTAAAAATAAGCTCACTAGTTTTAAATTTTAATTGTCTTTCATGCAACAAATTGTAAAAAAGTGGCTTTCTAAATCTGTGACCAAATAAAAATCATTACATTAAATTATCAACATACATTACTATTCATTGAGTGAATGAAACAAAATTACACTTACATAATTCCTAAGAAGTAATTAATTATCATATAAAATGCAATTAAATTTGTAATAATAATATTTCATTTGTAATTTACATTAAATAATAAAACAAAGAGCACTGAAAATTTTTTTACTGATCTACAAAATTCCATAAGCAAGTTTTCCATTCTAACAGAATTATATATATATATATATATATATATATATATATATATGTTTAAAATCTGTTACTTTTTTCAAAGGAAATTATTGGTATGGAAATACAATTCATAACAAATTGATATATAATACTTTCAAAATAATACTCAAATATTTTTGATGGGAAATCTTTATTTAGAAAGATATAGCAAATGTATTAAAAAAAACAAAACAATATATTAAAAATGAGTATTGACACCATGAAAGACTATAAAATAAATAATTATAAGTAGCGCATATAGCACAAATAATGAGATGCAAACTGTTGATATCTAAAATGCACAATTTAGTTTCTTAAAGCAATATAAAATACTGCAGTAATATTTCTTCTCATAATCACCAATTATCAAGGAAGTCAAATCCAGTTTTTGGAATATCCTAAAAGAAAATTTATTACTAATTACATTTAAACTATTTCAGAAAGTACACTACCAATAATTACACATCTAAATAAAGAAATAGAGTGCAAAAAATAGTTTTAAGAACAAAAAATTATATTAGAAGTTTTATTTGTTATACGTAAGTTAAAAAAATGTGCTCTGTCTCTTGCATTACAAGAAACACATAAAAATATTTATGTAAAATCTTAATAATTATATATACGAAAATTTAAGTACATAAAGTTCTACATAAGCTGATGTTAAGCAAAATTTAATTACATTTTTTAACAATAGAGTTTCCTGATTAGATCATACTGTATAATGCAAATTTGTAAAATTTGCATTACACAATATGCTCTAATCAGGAAACTTTTCATATTGTAAAACTTTTTATATTTTTTTTAATTGTATGTTTCATATGATAAGATAAATTTTTATATTATTTTGAATAAATATCATATTAATTCAATATTTTCATTTGTGTGATTTTAATATTTTCCCTTGTTAAAAATGTATAATGAAGAATTCTCTTTACAGAACATGAATGGGATATTTAAAAATTTTAAAGCTCATGTGTTCAATACAGTGATCTTTAAAATTTTTAAGTATCACATCATGTGAAATTTATCTCATACTTTTGGTAATTAAATTGAGTTAGAATTGATAACAATAGTGAACGTTTTTGTATAGAAACTTTTTTTTTCAAATTATAAAACTACACCAGCAAGAGTTAGAGTATAATTCAATATGCAAAAACTAAATTCATAATTTCAATAATGTGAATAACACTAAATCAAACAACATTTTGCTAAAACTCTTCTTAGTTTTCAAAATATTTTGCAGAACTAAAAAGATAATAAATGGATTTTTTTCAACAAAATAACAAAATTTTCAGAACATTTACATTTAATATTTAAATTTCATGTTAATCATAATAACAAATTGATATTATATTTATATTCTGCAGAATTTCTCAAAAAAATAATATATAAGCTAAAAAACGTTCTGCAGGGAACAGCTTTCATATAGGATAGTATACACCAAACAATTTGCAAATGTGAATACTTTTTTCAAATAAATATTATGCAATTTTACTCACTCTTAACAGCATTTTGTTACATAAAATCAATAATTTCATTGTTTTGATTCATTTAATATTTAATTAATCTTAAACATAAAGGTAAAATAATATTACCAATATACATTCTAGCAGAAATGATTCTCACAATTCCTATCAAATCACTATTTTATGAGAATTAGTCAGTAATTTTAACACTTTTTAACTTTGATCTGAAAAATCTTTTTGTGTAGCCATGAAATTAAATATAGATTAAGCAGGATAATTATCCTAAAATAATGGTAAGAAACATAATGGTAAAGATAATATTCACTTTTCTCTGCGTTCCAAATGCATTAAGTCAGTGATTCTCAACCTGTGAGGGGGGCGCGAGCACACTAATGGGGGGTCGCGAGCATATCCAAGAGAAAATGTTATTTGAAAAAATTGATTAAGTGACTGAAAGGAAAGAACACACACACACACATACAAAACAAAATACATTTTGACATATTTAATAATTAACTTATTAAATTAAAACAATTTTCTAAATTAAAAACAAATTTAATAATTATTAGTGACTTCCTTGGGCCTGTCTTTCAGAGCAAAGTTTTTCGAAGGAGGGTTTAATATTAGAAATAGCCACTCTCAGTTCTTTTTCTATATTTAGCTGAGATCTATATTTTGTCTTCAAAGAATTCACCGCAGAAAATCCAGTTTCACAAAGGTAAGATGTTGAAAATGGTAGTAGAATGCGAAATGCCCTTGTTTTTAGTGCAGAAAACTCATCATCCACTCCTGCCTAAAATTCAAAGAGTGATTTATTACTAAATTGTCTTTTGGTTTCACCGCTTGCCGTGAAGTCTATGAAGGTTTCTTCCTCTTCGATTGAGAGTCCTTCGGGAGTATTTTGAAATGGATCCCTCACCCACTTGTAACTTGATATCAGTTTGTCGTCAGCAAGAAAGTACTTTTTAAAATTCTTTGCTACCATTGCTAAATGATTTTCAATGATTACAAAAACAACTTTTACATGTTGTTCTTCAGCCTTGTATGATTTAATACAATCATTCAAATTTGCAAACATTGTTAAGTTTTCTTGCTTTAAATTTCTGCTCCACAATTCCAATTTCCTACAAAAATCATTAAATTTATCACTCGTATCCAATATATGTGTATTTGCTCCTTGCAGTTGAAGATTCAAGTTATTTAATTTCTCGAATATGTCGACCATGTAGCTCAATTTCAACACAAAGAAACTATCGCGAAAATTCTCAGATTCCGGTCTGTTTTCCTCTTCTAGGAAAACGGCGATTTCTTCTCTTAATTCATAAACACGTTGCAAAAAGTTCCCTCGTGATAACCATCTTGCTTCACAATAAAACAGTAACGCTGAATGTACTGCACCCATGTCTTTACAAAGTGCGGAAAAGATTCTTGATTTCAGGGGTCTCATTTTTATATAATTTACTACGGTTACAACCGTAGTTAACACAATATTCAAACCAGGACTCATTTCTTTGGAAGCCAAAGCTTCTCTGTGGATCATGCAATGTGTCTAGACGCACTGTGGTGATTTTTGTTTCACAAGTGCTTGAATACTTTGGAATCTTCCTGACATAGAACGAGCACCATCCGTGCATATTCCGACGCAGTTTTTCCATTCTATGCTTGTCTCGTTCATAAAATCATTTAAGATAGCAAATAAAGCAAGTGCTGTTGCTTTGAGTTCTATTGGTTTGCAGAAAAGTAATTCTTCTACTACTGACAAATCATCACAAAATCTAACATAGGCAATGAAAGGAGCATCTTTATTACTATCTGTTGCCTCATCGAATTGTATTGAAAACAATTTGTAACTCAACTTCGACAAAAGCTGACACTCTACATCTTCAGCTATATCAGCAATTCGACGGGCAACAGTATCATTTGAAAGAGGTATAGACTGCATTTGTTTTGTAAAATTATCTCCAAACATAATTTCTACAATATCAATCGCGGCTGGCAAAATAAGCTCTTCACCAATGGTGTGAGGCTTTTTACATCTGGCTGTTTCATATGAAACTTTGAAAGAGGGAATTTAATTTTTTTCATTCACAGACGAAGTTTTTTTAAACAATGATGTTTGCTTTTCATATGATTTTAATTTTAATTCGAAGAATTCTCTGGGTTTGTTTTTGTACTCACTATGAAGCGTTTCCAAATGTCATTTAAGTTTATTAGGTTTCATGCTGTCTGCCGCCAACATTTTTGAGCAAATGATACACAGGGGCCTTTCTTCTTTATTTACTTCAGTACTAGTGAACCAAAAATTTAAGTATTCTTGAGAATATTTTCTTGATTTTATTTTCGGAACCACGCTCATCTGTGTACTTTTGATGCTTGTCTATCGTCTAATGCTCGCTTACGCCCGCTTAAAAATGTATCCATGATTCTGCATAAGTCTGTTGCCGTGAATATTTAATACGGTGAATTGTAATTATACGAAAATATATATAATATACACATTCAGAATAGATTCAATAGCGATAGAAGGATCGACTCGAATGAGATTGCCTGGAATTGAAATTGGCGTCATAGAACTTTCTCCTTCTCGCCATGAGACAACATTTGTTCACATCTGCACACGCTCCTAGCTTAATTTTTTGCTGACCAGACAAATTAGAGAAAAATCGAAACTTCTCGCGAAACCGTGAGAATGCCCGACATGGTGGGACGCAAAAGCAATAAAAAAGCATAGGATTCTTGTTTTTTCAATGCTGGAATTCGGTGTTGCAAAATGTCAATAAATTTCGGTATTCTTGGTAATTTGTAAAGTTTAAAATTGAGGTTGTAGTGTAGGTTTAGCGCCAAAATACTCAAAATACATTATTATTGTATATATTTTATTGTATGTGGTGGGAAGGGGGGCGCGATGAAAATTATGATTGAAAATTGGGCCGTGAATACTAAAAGGTTGAGAAACACTGCATTAAGTGATGATCTAAAAATAGCAAAAGTAGAAGCTTTTGTTACAAACGCAAAGATCTAAATAATGCATGTATGCAAATAATGGCCACTCATTTTTTCTCATATTTGCCTGTTCTCAAAGAGTCAATAATTCAGGTATGATGTGGTGGAGCTCACCAATTTGCTATTGCTATTTTAAGATGAGACATGTATAAATAATAAAGTTTACTTCCATAAATTGATAGAATGTAATTGAATTTTTTTTTTTACTGCCATTCTCTAATATCACCTGATTTCATATAGACTCAACTATATAGTAATACAAAATTATTAATATAGATAGCATTTTTAGATAATGTTTTAAATATTTTGAAAAGAAAATGTATTTCTGAAACACACATTTCATCTAAACAAGACACCATGAAGAAACTAATAAAATCTAATCCAACTATTGATAAAATTTTTTCTTTAGTCTTGTTACAGATCTCTTATTTTCAATACATTAATTGCAAAACACTTGTAAAGTAACATTTTATGCTGCTTATTTTTAAAGAATGTGTTTCCAGTGTGAAATACAATAATTAATATTTTTCTTTACAATGATCAAATTATCCCTCAATATTTTAATGCTATGATATCAAATATATAAGTTTTTGAAAAACAAAAACCATATTTTGGATAAGAAGTCAATTCTTGGCAATGACATAAAAGAAATTTAGTGAAAATAACATGCCTCAAATTTAATAATTTAAAAATATCATTATATATTGAAATAAAATCTTTTCTAGGCATATGGTTGAAATAATGGTCAATTCATTCAAAATGACAAAGATAACTTATTTTCAATTTCCTCCTGTTTAATTAATGCAGTTATTTCAGAGTTTAATTTTTTACTCACTTTACATAGCAATATTTTACTGTAATGATAATTAACTTTAATAAATTCAATATTTGTGATCACAAATATCACATCAACAATTTTAATAATTAATTTTACATTTTGAGAAAATAAAATTATAACTTTTTGAAGTTTAATAATAATAAAAAAATAAATTTTAAGTAAAGCAAATAGTTTGCTAATATTTTGTAAGAAAGCAAAGGAAAATATAGAGAAAAAAAATCAACTATTGCATAAAAAAAATTAAGAATTTCTTTTTATAAAAGTTATATTATTTTCATGCAATGACTCATCTAAATGCATTCAGGAGCTTGAAAAAAATTCTTTATATTTAAAAGGGCAAAAATTTTTTATCAACACAAAATTCTTCATTTGATTATAAAATTCATATCGCAAAATCTTACATTTGAGCAATAAAATAAAAAGTAAGAAAGTGAATAATATAAGTCATGTATATTATTTAAATTATAGCTTCTGTACTAAACTCAGAAACAAATCTGCATTCACAAAGATCAATAATTTTTATTATTACAAAGACATTTTTAAAAATAAATTACGAACAAATATTAATATATTTATAATGTAAGAGGTATTTTAATAATCTCATCTATATTCTTTTTCATTTGCAAATTCCTTTTTTTTAATTTCTCCAACATTTTCTTAACTACAGGAAGCAATTGTTCTGAATTTCAAGAATTACAGTTAATGCTTAGTATGAACAAAAAAAAAATTATCTCCAAATTACATATTAATTAAAAGTAAATAATTCAAGGGAATAATTTATAAAACTTAAATTGTATTATATAGGATTAAAAAAAAGTTTATCTTCTTCTAAAAACATTTTATCAACAAAATAATTTTTAAATTCTGAACATATTTACTTGTGTTGCCCTCTAGTGAGAAGAATAAAACATATATCAATGATGAAAAAAATTTTCTTTAAAAATATTTATTTTGATCTTTTTATACTTTAATTGATAATTAATACACAATACCTATAATTAATTCACGTTGGGAAGTTTTATTTTTCCAAAATGATTTTAAGATAAAAATGAGAAAATTGTAAAGTATCAAAAAATAAAAAATCGTGACTTAAATTATTTTAATGATTGTAACTTTAAAAAATTTTTATTTATTCTTTAGGACATATACTGTGAATACAATCAACAGTATCTTAAATAAAAATTTTATTCAAAAAAAATTTAATGCCTTAGAATGCTATATAGTACATTTACATGTAAATTTGGTTAAAATGCATACAAAATTCCAAATTTGTTTCACTGGAAATTTATGAATTATTTAAAGCTTATTGATTTATGCAACATTTAAATACTTCCAACTTATTAATGTAATATCTTGTATTTTATTGGTCATATTTTATTCCACATCAATTACAAAACACTTTTTTAACGATTTGAAAAATTATGATTAAAAATGATTCAAAAAGTTTTTGCAGAGGATAAAGATTGCCTATTTATTTCCTTTATTTTTTATATGCTAAGAAATTACGAAAAAATAATTGCTTTGAAAAATTTCATTATAAAGGCTTAATAAAAAATTAAAAAAAAAATCAATATATTCATAACTTTTGTAAAAATCTATTTCCAAATGCTTATTATTCGTGAAATCTCGATTTCACTTCAAATGTCCAGCTATTCATCTAAATAAAAGTATCTAAAGCTCATGGATATCCCTTTTACTAGTGAAATAACCTTATATTTTTTATATTTATAGGTGGAAAAGGAAAATAAGAATGAATTGCCAACTTTCAAAGCAAATCTAAATGTTAATTATAACACATTTTTCAAACAGTGTTCCAAAATACATCTAATATTAAGTAAAATTATATTTCAGAAAAGAAATTAATAAAAGAAGAATAACCAAATAAAATACTAATCTGAAATTTAAATATTTCACATCTCTTAAAAATAAATTAAAATATGTAACTTCTTTGTAACACTGTTTAAAATCTTTATTAAACAAACAAGATTCTTTATTTCTATATCACCTGGAATAGCATCATTTTTCAGATAAAGTTAGCAATAAGGATTAACCAGAATTAGTTCTTTTGTGGTCCAAAGAGCTTAGTGTTACATAAATGCAGAAAGCTTTTAACAATACAGAGAACAGCAGGTTTATAAAATGGTATACAATGTATTGAATAAAATCATTAAGGACATAAAGGAGAATTCGGAGAAAACTAGTTTTTTTGACATAAAAAAAATGTAACAATCAAGCTAAAAAAACTTATAAAAATAAAATATTTTCTTATAAAATTTTCTTTAGCATCAGGAAAAAATACCTTGACAGAACAGCTTAGAATTTAATTTTCTGGCTCCACAGAGATAACAAAAACTTCCATTACAAAATCTCAATTATACAATAACATATGCTACTGCTAAGAAATTTATTGATAAACAGTACATTGGAATTTTTTTTAATAAATAACCTAGCATATTTACTTTTTTGGGAAATAAAATTATGGTCAAATTTAAAGATGAATGTGTTCTTAAGGAAATATCTTTTACCTAATTGTGATATTGAATTAAAGGATTTCTTAAAGGAACTAGAAATCTCACATATATTGCATTAGTTATTTTTAAGAACACAGAATACTAATGCTATTAATATAACTTAAGATTATATAATCTTTAGCATTATATCTAGTGTGTAAAGAATTATGAAGAAAAGTTAATTCAATTAATCTCAAGGAAACAACCATGTTCACGTTAACAAAAAAAATTCAAACTTCAATTTCTTAAGGTATAAATGTATTTGTTCTAAGTAAATTTTAAGGAAATTTTTTTTTTCTTATCTGACGCTAAGGTATTTTTTTTTTAATACATAACAGTGCTTATGATTTAGCAGAAAAATTTTTAGCTCTTCCTATTTAAAGATGTTATGTGGCACTCTGCAATATTGTTATAGTAATTTAGTCATCTTTTTTCATATGTTAAGACATTTATGTAGGGTATTAGATGTTCTATACAAGGAAATGGCTGGTAAATTAGCAAGAAATGGCATAACAATCTAATTTACAAGTACTTGGACATTTCAACAAAACTGTTCTAGTATAATGTAATAGATTTTTATTAGAAAAGCAATGCTTAAATTTAATATCAATTGTTAAAGGCAGGAAAAATTAAATAATGCACATTGTATACTTAAAGCATATTTTATTTTTAAAAGAATAATTTATGACCCAAAAGAATATCTTTAAAAATAAGGGAAACATTTTTACGCATCTTTTTATGGATGCAAATAAAATAACCTAATATGTATTTAACATATGGACCACATTTTATTGGTTTTTCCCTTTAGAGATAGTACAAAAAAATTTTTATCACAGTGTAAGCTTCTTCTGAGCCATACAAGTTTAAAAATATCATCTTACAGTGGAAACAGTATTATTTAAACATTGAAGTGATGATTTATTTTAATGATGATAAAATAGTAATACAAACAATTGCACAATTCAGAATAAATGCAAGCAGTGATTCAAAATGTGTAGATAATATCTTCAGCTTACATTGAAATCTTTAAATTGAATATAATGTGTATTTTAAAAAAAAAATAATAATTCAGAATTATTTTCAAATCATAAAATTTGTTCATGAATATAAACATATCAGAACCAAGCAAATATTTGTGGTTCACCAAATTAGATACTCATTATAGAAAAATTACATGGAAATAATGTGATCCATGATTTAAATATAATTGCCAAAAAGCTTTGTCTTGATAAAAGTAAACTATAAGAGACACCTTTCCTCAAGTCTATACCTAAGCTCTATATTGTGAACAGAGATACTTGGTGCTATCTCCAGAAAAAAAAAATCTCTTAAAGAAATGAAGAGTTAAATTGAATTCCACAGACACTAATAGGTATTTTCAGAGCCTTTTAGGATTTAATGATATGACAAATGAAGGTTTTCAAATATGTAGGTATAGCAGACATCACATCAAAATGGCACAAAATACCTGAAGGGTAATTCTCTGGTTATAAAAGTAACTTCTGGAACAAGAATCTTTATTTATGTTCTCTTATACGAGTACATCAAGTTACTTTTCAGTAGCCCAAAAAAACTTTACGAATATCTCAGCTGAATTTTCTTTATTTCTTTTAAATAAAATTAGTCATATTTTTACTAAGGTTTTTACCCAGGTTTTCCCTTTGATGCAGTACATTATTTTGTGTAACATCTAAAAATGATCAATAAAAGTATTTCTAATTAGAAATTCTTTTATTCAATCTTCATTACCTAACTCATTTTGTGCATACTATATAATCTATTTATAAATATTTTCAATTTTGTCAGATTTGGAAAAGTGAATAAGAAACTGCACACATTGCTGTACTCTATTAAAATGATATAAAACATTAAGACTATTTTTTTCTTTTAAATAAAAAGAAAATACTAAAATCATACTAACCCAAAATATATACATAAAGCATTTAAAAATATTAAACATTTTAAAATATAACAAATAAAGAAATCTATAATATTTTAGTGAAAATAACATTACTATAACTAATTCAAAACATTTAAAGTAATATTCAAAACATGTAAGTAAAATATATATGAACTATATTGAAAACTTTTTGGATTAAAAAGTTTAAAAGGATTTCATTTAAGAAGTCATAATACTTTCTTAAAAGTAATCCTATTCAGTATGTGTGAATATACTAAAGTTCAAAATAATAATAGGGAAAATGTACAGATAAAAAAATCACAGCTAAAATTAAGTATCCATTTTAATAGCAAATTTAAAATATTTATAATGGTACATCTTGATTTCTATGGAGACTAGGATGCATCACCAATTTTTTTTACTTATAAACAGCCATAACTGAGCCATACCATGTAGACTTTCACTTTTGGTTTGCATTCAAATTATATAAAACAGTAGTACTTTTTTTTTTTTTTTCCACAATCTAAATTTTGGAAACAAAGTTTACAATTTTTTATTTATCAAGGAAGGAGAAATGTGCAGTTTCGTTTTTCTAAGAAATTTATGAACTCCTTTTCCATAGAATATGCATAAAAGGACACGAAACTATATGTAAAAGAAAGTATGTGGAGGTGCAATATGAAATGCTATCAACAAAAAACGAGCTTTTGATCTGACACTTGGCTTATTGGTTCCAGAATACCATTCTTAAGAGCACTGCAAAGCAGAAGAATTAATATCTATCAAGTGATGTGATAAACATCTAAGCATTATGAAAGCCACAAATTAAGTGTGAGTAATTGTAGCTTGACTATAAACTTGTAGTCATTTGTATCCCAGTCACCGTGGAAATCAAGATACACTCTTATAATTTTACAATAAATATTATATATAATACAATGCTCTTTTTATCCCTTTTTTTAAGACTAAGTATATGTGAATATATTAAAATAATCAAGCAGTGACAATGAAATAAGAATTACAAAGATTAAACTATGTATTCTAAGTGTATATAATTCTACAACTTAGGTGCTTACATATATAACAATATTAAAAATGAAATACTTACATCAATATCAATTGGCATTGTTTTGAATTTAGTCACATCCACTGAACCTTTTAATTCAAGAGACATACGAGGTGGAACAGCAGGTTTCATCTCCTCCTTAGCTTTGCGATGAGCTTTCATTTCACTTATAACAAGAGTTTTAGAAGAAGATTTACGCTTCACAACTTTAGCATATATTGGAGTATCATTTTTCTCTGGAGGTGGTGAGGGGGCAACAGGTGGTTCTATATGGGGTGGAACTGGAGGTACAGCATGAGGGGGTACAGGAGGTGGTGGTACTTCTGGCCTTTTGACAGTAACAGGTCGCTTTATTTCTTCTTCCTTCTTTCCATCACTTTTTACAGAAATGGCATCTTTCTCTTTAACTATTTCAATAGATTCGTTTTGAGCACTGCTTTTTTGAGTATCAGTTTCATCTTCTATATCCAAACCTAGTTGACTCTGCCATAATAATAAGTTTTTGTATTAAAATGACACTCATAAAATTTTAAAATAATTAAAAAACATTCTTAAATTACTGATTTTATTGTATTAGATTTGATAATAATCTTAGTTAATTAATTTTTTATTAATCCAGAGTAGATGGAATAAAATAGATTTAAATATTCCAGGTTTAAGCCTTTTTCTTTATTCTATACTATTGTTCCATGAATACTTTATTCAGTTAAATCAAGATTTGGATTTGCTTAGTTTTGGTATAAGAATTGCAGGAATCCATTTATAAATGCAATGCAACAGAAGTTTTTGTCTTTAAAATAATTAAAAATTTTATAAACTTTCTTTCAATTTAAAATAAATACATTTTTAACATGGTGGTGAATAGTATGTTCATTTTACTAAAAACATTGAATAGTATAAAATAATTGTTATAAACATCAATTTTTTCCTTTAGTAGCAAAATTATTATTATAGCATATTTTAAAATGTAAATTAAACGTTTCATCAAATGGTCTAAACAAATGATTCCTCTGAACTGTTTTCCACTTTAAGACATTTTAAAAGTAAATATCTCAAATTTAATCCCCTGTTTTGCACTATTAATTTTTTGTGTGAATTCTAATTTCAAATAATACAATATGAAAATAATTCTGCAAAATTAAGCATTACTTATGAATAATTATAAGTAAAAGTAAATTGTAAATTTATAAGTTTTTTAATAAATGTTTAAATACTTTTTCTCAAATTTTTTTAATTCCAAGTAATTCACACATAAATAATTTTATATCATAATGATTTTGACATTTACTATAATCATTCATTTATGTGTAGCATATATATATATATATATATATATATATATATATATATA
>JAPDSC010060069.1:263741-276337 GCA_026290005.1 Latrodectus geometricus
TATATATATATATATATATATATATATATATATAAAGTCTTTGAATATCTAATTCAAGGGATATAATCATAGATTTGTTTAAAATTAAAACATTTAGATAAGCTGCTGTTATTTACAGAACTGGAAAAAGCCTTGATTTACTGTAACTAGATGTTATTATTTTTTATTCTTTGCTAACATTTTTGGTTTCTAATGAACTGCCTTCATTAAATGTTCATTATTTATCAATTAAATGTACTATCTAATGACACAAGTTATGGTACTTTTTAAACTTAATGTATCAATTATATACTTATAAAAAATTAGAAAGAATTATAACGACTTATGATTGTCAGATCAATTATGAAAAACAAATAACAGAAGTTGTTATAAAATCAATTAACAAATTGTGAATTTACCGCAGTTTCCCATCGAAATGGTGCAGAATGTTCGTCTCTCCATGAATTACCCTAGTAAAATAAATATAAAATATTATTTAAAACATAAAATTTTAAATAAATACTTATAAAAAAGTTTTTAGAAATTACCAGTCATACAAAGAATTATCATAATTTCACAAATTAATTAAGATAAACTTTATAAAGATTCAAAATAATACGCAGTAATGACAAGCCAGTCACAAATGTTTATGATGGGATACAATCAATTAACAAATGATTCACAGGAAATAACTAAAACAAAAAATGTAACTAAATTACCATTTAAAAGGGTAATTCAAATGATTATAAAAAGTACTTTCCAGGAAAACTTACAAATGACCTAGTTGATACATTGTCTTCTTCTACAATGATTTTTTCCCCGGGACGTACTCGGAGTACAGGAAAATACTCCACATTCAGAGGTTCTACAGGTATTTTTTCATACTTCTTTAAAGCTTCTGGTTTCACAATAGCCTTCCATAAAATATCTGACTGCTTTTCAGGATGTAACTTATCCCAATCAGAACTATATTCTTGTCTGGAGCTCCTGATATCAGCCATCATTCGTCTTGATGTCGGATTCATGGAAGCAAAGTAATCCTCGAGTTTTTCTCTTATTACACTTGACATTTTGCTTTTGAAATTGTCCAGCAAATTAATAATAATTAGAAAAAAAAAATCCTCTATAGAAATATCATTCAGCTATATCAAACCACAAAGTAATTTTAAAGTACACATTGTTAAACGTATAAGAGGAAAGGATTAATGACAAAAGTCTATTAAAAAGAAAAGCAGCAGACGGATCTGTTTTCGTTACGGTTTGCAGTTAAAACTTTATTATACAAATTTAATAAATGCATTTAACATCGGGGTTAGTATTAAAAATGCATTTCTGATGCGATGTAATGTATGCGATGTAAAAACAATTATGCTAATATAAATTTCCAAAAAATAAATAATTTAAAATAATGGGAATGAAGTTAGATAACATAATCATTTTTTCCTATAACAAATCCCGAAGAATTCAATTTGTTTTTAATGAATTTTAAAACATTGCATTTAAAACAACGTATGAATTTATACTTTATTGAAAAGTATACAAATAGGTATTCTGAGAACAAAAAATATATAAAAAAAATGTAAGAACAATAAGAGAAAAAGTAAAGAAAATATGGAAATTTATTTTAAATACAAGGGCTCCAGTTATGGTAGAATTAAACATTCGACAGAACTTCTGAAATGCTTCCTTTGTAATCATATTCATTAATTTAAACTTTTCCTAAAATGGTAGTAGAACTCCTATGGATCATGTTTAAATCTGAATTTGACCGGAACAGTGCAAAAAAGTATAAGAGAAATTTAAATTCAATAAAGGAGCTTAGGCGACTAAGAAATAAATTCAATTATTTTGTTGATTTAGTTTTTGAACTATTGTCTTATTGTCCTTGAACAACTCATAGACGTGACGGTGAACAAATAAGATGTAATTTTAACTTTTTTGCTACTTTGAAGAGCAATGCATCATTCATATTATTTATTTTATCTTTACATAAAGTGCCATGTGAAATATAAATTTATTGATGATTGTAAGATCAAATTTATTCGATTTTTACGATTTGTCAAATATATGAGGTTTTAAGGCTAGGATTTTATTTTCATTATTTTTAATATATTTTCTGATTGTATTCTCATAGTATGTTATTGATTCCTTTTATTTGTTAATGTAAGAAATTTAAATTTATACATGAGTAATGATTTTCTGATATTATTACTTTTTTTTATTTCTTATATGGTTTCGTGTTGTTATAGGACATTTATCCATGATAAAGGTAAAATCAAGTAGAGCATTAGATTGAAGTAATAAAAAACTAATGAGAAAAGTACCCGAAGAAATGAAATAGCTTTATCTATATTTCTGAAAAGTTTTTCGAGAGACACCAGAGTTTTCTCTAGGAATATCAAATACGAATAGGAGATGTATGTTTCGTCTCTGTTTGCACATTTCTCGAGATGGATGCTTAGAAGTTTATTTGTTTTTATCCTTTTTGATTTGTGGATATGGCCCAATGCCTACAGTCGGTCGAAAAAATGTGTGGGCACCGGTACCCTTTCGAATTTTGTCCACATCGAGAATATAGGAATTTTTCGAAATGAAATAAATTTATTTATTTAAATAAATCGACACAACATCATAAATGACAGGAAAAACTCAAAGAAGAATTAAAAGAAAATTCTAGGATGTAAAAAAATATGCGTAGATTAGTTTTTTTATTTCGTAATATTTCTATATAAAAGGAGGCGTTCTTCCTGATCGACTCATTAATTCTCTTGCTTGTCTACTGTTCAGATGTCTTGAGAAATTATTCATCCTTGATTGATTCGCTTTCTTGTTTGGCTTGTGATCCGAACAGATCTTATTCTCTTCAGACGACGATCCAGCTTCTCTCTCTCTTGTTTTATTCAAGATGTGGTTCAACCTGAAGCCATTCGTTGAAGATCCACTTGTAGTCTCTTGTTTGATTGCACCGGACGGCAAATTGTACATACGGCTATATGATTTCGCCAGGATAATGAATTATAAGAATCCTTATGACATCAAGTACAAAGACAGGATCAAAGTTTCCGACGTCCAAGGGATACCAGACAAATTTTATTCGTTGAAAATCATGAGCTGTCGATTAACGGATTTGTCAAAAGCAATGTGCTACATGATCAAGAATGCAAGGTACGTCGATCGGTGTCATCGTCTCAACTACTTGCTTTTCAGTGGATTCGTCACATTGCTTGGTGCCATTTAAAGTTTTGGACAAGACTATAATCAAGAATGTCCTTTGCTCGTGGCATGCGACGAATACCACGTTCATGGAAGACCGACACGTCAAGTTATCGAACAATTACTCAATTTTTGAATTTATGAAAACAGTTCTTGGTGTTGTCCGGATGAGGAAATGGATAATCCTGTGAACGAGAGATCTTCAACAGCAAATCCTGTTCACCAATCTCCAAAGCCAGCAGCAAGTCCTTCATTGAACGAGAGACCATCAACATCTTTGAACGAAAAGCCAGCAGTAATTCTTTCTTTCAACGAAATGATGGCTGACGAAGAATCAAGTGAGTCAATTCCTTGTTTTATCCCAACGATAAATCTGTTGTCTAGTCCAATAGACAGGAACTAGATATTTCGATGCCAAATTCTTAGACGAGACGCAATGCTATGTCGAAAATGTCGAGAGAAAAGTTTTAAAGATTGGAATCTTTTTCGGCCACGGAGATGTGAAATACAGTTTTCCTAGAATTTAAAAACAAAAATAATCAAGAAATATTTTATAATTTGTTTCGTATGCGTAAAGCAAGTGGATCGATCGTCTCTCTTGGATTCATTGGACTTGATTCTCTCCGATGGGCATGAATCGATTTCTCTTCTGTGAATGTTGTATAACATCAGAGAATAGACGTGGAATTAATGTCCACACGACAACTAGTATGGGCTATAATTTACATCTCTCTTTAACTTTCTTCAGAGAACATTTTAAATTAAAACTGTTATTTTTTTTCCTGATGTTGTGCTTTCCCACTGTAATGTAAGCTTGCTAATTATAATGTAATTGTATAAAATGCTAGGAATAATTGAATAAAAGGAGTTGGCCTTGCAATCCATTCGTCCTTAAATTTAAGAAAAACATCATCTCCATAAATAAAGTAGTTTTGAGATTACTCGATGGAAAACTTGAAAAATAATTTTAAAAAATAAAATTTAATATATTTTAAGTCCAAGTTTGTAAAAAATTTAAAGTTCAATCGACCTGAATAAAGAAGATCAAATGAAATGCCTACCCTTTTATAAGCAAAGATTATAAATTTTAAAATTATAAAATTTGAAAAGATAAAAGAAAAAATATTACATGTTCAAACTTTATCTTTTTTATTTTATATTCACGCTGTTTAAAAGTCGGAGAAACTTCCGGCCAGATGTATTTCGACTTGGCCTTCAAAAAGGACATTGTTCCCAGTGATCAGATACGATTTAAAATTATAGTAATATAAATAATGTGTTTTTATTTGTTTTCCTAAAAAATGAATCATATTTTTGCGGCAATTTCTAAATTTCAATCTTTTATAAATGAAGAATTTTTCTGATAATTTTTTAAACATTTAAGTGAATAATTACACTAAGAAATCATGCTATCTTTTTTTCCTTTCCACACAGCGGAAAAATTATTTTCGCCGTCCTTAGTAATCTATATTTGTTTATCGACATTGTTAGGTTTTCCCCATACGGAAATATGTTGCTTTCTTTTAATACAATAATTTATACAGATATGTTTCACAATTCATGATCGAATAATTAATTCTTGTACAATTAACGAATTTCGGAACGAATCGATTATGTGAAATGTGAGCGCTTGAGATTCTTCTTTAACATTTTTCCCCGGAAAATTTTTTAATTAATAGGGTCATTTATGATGTTGTGTCGATTTATTTAAATAAATGAATTTATTTCATTTCGAAAAATTCCTATATTCTTGATGTGGACAAAATTCGAAAGGGTACCTGTGCCCACACATTTTTTCGACCGACTGTATAAAAATCTTTTCGGAAAAACATTTATACTGTTAATATTAAAATGTCTTGCAAATGTCACAGATCGTTATGCTATTCATTATGAGATGCCAAAGTTTGGTTCAAAAGTGTTCACATCTGCCTCATGTGTACATGTCTGTAGGAGTGTTTGTTTGGTACAGTATTGTTTCTTGAAGGGTTTTACAGGAAAAATAAATATTAAAATACTTTCCAACAGCTTCAAGCCGTTAATTTTAAGTTTCATTTCTAAATTGTGTAGAAGTCACCGTATCGTGGAATAATGTTTGATCTTTTGAAAAAAGTTCAAAAGATCAAGTTTATTCAATGATATTCTAATCAAGTAATTCAAATATTTCTAAATATTTCACACAAAGCAAAATCAAGTATTACCATACATGAGGATTGAGAATCGGTATGTATAAAGACTAGAATTTTTTATAGATTTCAAAGAAGAGTGGAAAACAACTCAGCCAAAATATTAATGCATTCATATAGGTGATATAAGGATTTGTTGTAATAGACTAGCTCACGATGCTGCTATTTTAATATTCAGAAAATAGATGCGCAACAATGAAAAAAAAATTCATCAATCCTAATACTAAATTCATGCCCTTCTTGAAACGATCATTGATACCAATTCGATTGCATGGTATTTCTTCTTCTTCTTCTTGAGCTTGTCAGATATGTGGCACCTCTACATTGTCGCATTTTGTACCATTAAGCACCATTTGCATGGTGCTTAATGGTTGGCAAATTCGGTGACTTTCTTTGTACAGATACTTTGTCATGCTCTGTATTTTATGTCCACAGATTGATGATGACATGATCATTCTATGTGTAGCAATTATTGACTTAACAATTATTGCAGATCCATGTTGGAGGGCGAGAGACGATGTAGTAAACAATAATAAATAGTATATCTGTATGATATACTGCACGACCACGTTACACCACTATAAACCTATTTATAGGGTGGGCCACATTCATTAATTATCTCAGATGAAAGAAAAAGGAAATACAGAATGAAAAAAAGGAACATCCATGCTCGAAATTGGATTAACGACCTAGGAGTCAAACGTTAACCACTCAGCCATTGACCAGCCTCATTAAAACTATTGAACGTATTATTGACTAAGCAGACCAATTGTTTCGATATTTGAATAATAGTATTAATTAGAATGCTATTATTCAAATATTTTAAGATCAAGATATCAAACTTAGATAATCAAGCTTTTATAAAATTGATTTTTAACTGTAATCGGTTATAGTTTTTATGTAAAAGAAATTTTAAACTAATTTTTAGTTTTTTTTTTAATGCATATCCTTATACAATGTATGAACCACAATCATGTATATGAATGAAAATAAATAACAAATTATGACAAAGTTGATCCATCCAAGAATTTTTACGTTACCTTTTAAAGATGACTGCAATAAAAATTGCCTATATGATGAAATTCTGCATAATATTCATAAGTAAAAAATACATGGGTACAAATCGAATCTATGTCACTGAAAAAAAAATAATCAGTCAATTTTTTAGTAAAATAATCGAAATAGGATTTCTACGGACCATGCATTATGGGAATTTTTTTAGGGTTTATTTGTTGATGCCATTATAAAAACTTGAAATCTGTATAGATAAGCATCGCTTATGTTCTCTCTCTCAAATAATATATAATTATAACAATACCCAAAGGAGTTTACACATGAGTGATTTGCCAGAAAATTGAGCTTAACTGTATTTATTCTTAAAAATTTAAAGGATAATTTGTCCGAATATGTGTCCTTGAAAAACTGTGAAAGTGAAATGTGAAAGTTGCTCAAATGCTTATAAGTCAAACTGAATATTACATTTTCAAGATTCTGATTTAAAGCCTTACATTAGTTTATTCAGGATAATAAAAGATTGATGTTTAATAATATTATTTGTATATATATTATAAACTAATTCAAAATTTCTCATTGAAAATATTTTACATACATCTACTTATATTATGCATGTAATTTAAATTAGATGCTGATCTTAAAGTAGTGCTGAATAAGAAATATGGAATTCATTGAGATATTGAAGATATTGGATCGATAAATTTCGATCGAGATTAAATTTTAATCCATATCGTAATAGTAGAGCCGATGATGCATTAAACAAAGATATCCAAGTCGTTCAATTAAAAACTTTTGCTTTATTTCACCATTTAATTTTATCGTTTGCTACATGAAGATCTTCGGTTATTTTTATAAATGTTAAAGAATTAATCTACAATAAAAATGGCAACAAAATTAAATAGTATACAATAATGAATTTTAAAAACTTTTATTTTAAAATATATTTAAATACTGTAATAACTAATTATAAATAAACTTATCATTCATGTTTAAGGTAATTATTTATTTTCATATTGAGGAAATTCTATTTAAAATATGTTATGAATCAAATTCCTTTAAATTATTTTCATTTTTAAAATTATACTCATTATTCTATCCATCGATACGGCATTGCATTTTCAAGCTGAAATGTTTAGGTAAAAAAAATATATATATAAGGTATTTCAATAGCGTCTTTTACATAGTTTAATCCTCATAACTTTGTGTTGAATATTTCCTCTTTGAATACTATTCCTATATTTTTAAAACGTTATAATCACTTCTTATTTATAATAATAAGAAATAAAAAATTATTTGATTGTATGAATTAGTTAAGTAATAATATGTACTTTAGAATGTATTAAAATCGCTTATATTATATTCATTTTTAAAAGAATATGTATTGTGAGAAATGAATATGTGTGTGAGTGTTTTCTTAAAGTAAGTTTTCGCAACTTTACTTAATGTGCAAAATACTTTATTTTTTATACTTTCACTTTTTTCATATATAAAAGCATAATAAATAAGAATTTTTAATCTAATAATGCTGTATTTTTATGAAAAAATTTTTAATTACACTTAAAATCTTTAAATCAATACTTGCGATCACGAGAATATTCAATTTCTATATTTTTACAGAAATATAAAATTATTAAAATTTAACAAATATACTAGAGAAGTTTTGAATCTTATATAAATAATAAAATTCCATAACAATGAATATTACTTAGTTAAAAAATATAATTTAAAGTATCATTTAAACTTTTCCTGGTTAATTTTCAATTTAGTTAATAAAATAATAATTTTAAGTGATTTTTAACAGTAACAGTTTGTATCGATACATTGTCATTATCATTGTAGTAATTTCAAAATGAATAAACGAATTAATTTCGAGTATTTCCTTTAAAATATGGAAAATGATTTAAATATTTTAATTAATATCTTTTGCTAAGAAAATATCCAAAGAGATTCAGAAATATCTCTTATTTCTACATGAATAGTATTTTTTAATCTTATGATATCCAACTGGTTTTTAAAATAATAATGAAGGCATAAAAAACACTTATTTTGAGATCATATTTTTTAATATTATATTTTTAATTATAAATTTATAGTAATATTTTAGACGTATTCTGGTAGTTAAATTTTAATGATAAATTCAACTTTCTAATAAAATTTATTGATGGTTTATAATTAGCTTTTAAATCAAGGAAATTTCAGACTAATACATTTTTATAAGATATAATATAAATAAATGTCTGCCAAATTATTTTCAGATAATAATGCCGAGTTCACAATCTGTATCACAGATTAAATAATTGCCTCTGTATCGCATGGTTTCTTTAATTGGATTTCATTGACATTGGATTGCGCCCCGCAAAGATGCGAATTCTATTTAAAGATGGATAAATCAGCTTACCATTAATTTCTTCCTTCGATTAAAACCTTCTCATAATTACTATGTGTAATAATAAATTAACGAAAAATGAAGTAACGCAAAATAAAAACTAAAAGTTATAATCATTTCTTTTTTTGTGGTAAAAAAAAGCATGTATCATATTTGATTTATAATTCTCATTTTATCTACCTATCATTTATCATAACCAGTATACTAGAAACAGTAGATAATGCAATTTCAAAATTAATTAATTAAAAAAAATAAATATGTATCATAAAATATCCACTTGTGATTTTCCTTCTTTTCCGGTAACTTCTTTTACATTAATAATTCTTGTTCAAAAATTGTTTTCAGTTGCATAGTTCCTAAGCAAAAAATGAGTCAAGAAAAAGATACCTCAAAAGAGTTATGTTTAAGTGGTATGAAATTTTTATTTATTCCTTCAATATTTTTAAACATAGTAAAATAACTATATTTCCGCACTTTAAAAGTGTCTTCATAATTTTCCAAATTTTGAAATATTTTATCCAAATTATTTTATACATAAATATGCATTGAACTATTTTCATAAATAAAACTTCACTTCTATTTCAAAAATATTAAGATTTAACATAATTTTCTTGTGCTGTTAATTTTTTTTTTTTTTTTTTTTTTTTGATTATAAAATAGATATTATTCACTATTTTCTTTTTTCTTCATTTCAAATTGTTATTTGATGAATATTTGTAAACGCAATGTTTTCTAAATTCCAAAGATTGAAAAAATAATGCTTTAAGCAGGTGTTTTATACATTAGATTGATGATGATTATATTATAACATATTATTTAAAATTGGATTGAGAGTCAATTTCTAATTGCTGAACTTAAATATTTTAAAAACTTTTTATGACTTACATTCTTAACATTATTTTAATATTTAAATTTTAAAGGAGCTTGTACTGCTAAAAATCATTTATTTAATTTTTGACATAATTTAAATTATTTATAAAACATTTTATTTGCTTATAATTTGTTGATTTGTCCTTAATGAAGAATCTGCATAATTATTACAGTTTTTATGTAATACAATATGAACAAAATAGTGTTTAGAAATAATAAAAAATATTAAAATATTCCTTTTTTTCCCACAAATTTCGAATACTTCATTAATTGTAGGCTAAGAATTGCTATTCATGAAAATCAGCGATCAATAAGATTCAGTTGATTACAACTTTAATTGGGAAAAAAATTTATGATCAATGTGAATTATCGTTATTAAAAAATTCAAAATCAAGAATGTAATATTTAAGCGAATCAATAAGTTTATGAAATGATTGCGTACCTATACAGAAATCAAGTATTTCATAGTTAAAAAATCTGAAAAATATTCTATATTTATAGAGAACAAGGTAAATTGCCTGATGTTTACCGAGTATTTATTTAAACCATTTTTATGTTGTACAGAAAAAAGATCTATGTAAGTTTAAAATAAGAAATCAAAATTAATTTACATTTATTTATATTAAAGCGTATGAATAAACGTTTAAGCGGGAGTTTATCATTATTATCCATCATTACTATTCATCTGTTGAACATTGTTCGGTGCAGAAATGTCCGGTGCTGGACCTTGCACCAGTAAACCACCCAAAAACAATCATCTGTTGAATGCACGCCAAAGCATACGTTAAACAGACAAAGTTCAAAAAAAAAAATTAGATAAACGAGAAAGAAATGTAAATTAAAATTGTTATTGTGCGTGTTTATTTCTTCAAATTTGGTCATTAAAATTAACTATTTTTAATTGAAATTCAATGTTTATTCTAAATAGTTCTTTGTTTAAGAAAAGTCTTTGAAGAGATACTTTATTCTTAAATGATCTCGATTTGATTGTTTGTCCGAATAAAAAATCATGAAATATTTTTGCTTTTATATAACATATAAACGGCAAATTATCTTCTGAAAAAAAAATTTTTTTTTAATTTCTATTTTCTTGAAATAATTCTTGTATTTTCATGCACTATATTTATCTTTTAACTTCCTTAATTCTGCATCTTCCTTTATTATTTTTATCTTGGGTAAAGTGTAGATTAAGGTTTTGCAAAAACTTTGTCGATAAATATTGGTGATAAAATTTAATTTCTGATGATTCCGGTATGTTCTGCTCTTTAGCTAAAGTAATTTTAAGGTTGTCATTTTATTATTTACATTTTAGAGCCTATATTTTTCCGCGGTGGACTCGTTGGTTAGGGCATCGGTCTCGTAATCGTAAGATGATGAGTTCGAATCCCAGCTTATCTGAAGATCTGTAGTGTTCACTAACGTCCTCCATGTTCCCATTCCAAATTAATGCTTCTGGGAGCGTTAGGAGCCAGGCCTTGGATGTGATTTGGCATCCTATCTCTAAATTGGAAGATTCAGATGGTGCTGCCATCTATGAGACAAGCCTTACTTTCACTCTCGTAGAGGGGTGCTCTGTTCAAAAACAGAAGACTCGCTTTCCAACTTCACTTGCGACAGTCCCGGACAGATGGGCTTGACTTCGCCAAGCGTCATAAGTAACAACAACAGAGATTATCTTGCCGTCAAAAATCCAAGGGGTACCCTGAAATAAACTTTACCCTTATTTCGGAGATTATAATATTTTTAAAATTTTTAAAACAGCTTATCCCCTAAAGGAGCATATCTTTAATAATATGCTATTACTCTCTCTTTTACTCACAGAGAGTGCGTTGAATCATTGTTATTTTAATACTTTTGATTCCATAAGTAAACTGGTGAAGTCGTTTGGCCCAGCAGACTTACAAAACCATAAAATTTAATCGTTTGTATCCATGTAACATTTCGAAAGAATTGCTAAGTTCATAAAAACTAAGAAAATTTATTTTTCAATTCAATTTAATTTAATTAAATAAACTTTATTTTAAGATTAATTAATTACATAAATCGAAGCAATAAAAGTATTTGAAATTTAAAATTAATATCAATTTATACTGGAAAATATTTCACTCTTTTTGACACTGTAGACCATACAATTTTGTTTTAGTGTATATTTACTTAATATGCGCAATAAATTTTAACTACAGCTTTTTATTGCAGATTCTAATTCAGCAGGTGATTCGAGAGGATTAGAGAATTCGGAAGCATTTAGTAATCCACGATTTGAAAAAAGTGTGTATAGATTCTTTTCAAAATTCAACTAACAAAAATTGTTATTTAAAATTTAAAGAATTAATGCTTACTATTTTTAAACATATTTTAAAAGTATATTAATACTAAATTACAGATAAATATGATAAAAATTTATAATTACAAGATATCTTTTCTATATTACAAAGTAAGATTTTCTACTTGTAAGATTTTTTCCCTTATATTATTTTTATAAAAAAGAAATTAAAACGTTATGTATTTTCATTTTTTTTAAGATAATAATTTTTGTTACTTTGTTGTAAGATTACGCATATAAATTTTCATTGTTCGATCAGTAAAATTTCTTTGGATTTGAGTCTAATTATTTAATAAAGAAATTATCTCTCAGTTTTGATTTTTATTTTATTTTCATAGGTTTATTTATGTGTTAAAAATTTCTTTATAATAAAAATACTTTAATAAAAATATATAATATTTATAAAATTG
Source organism: Latrodectus geometricus (assembly GCA_026290005.1). NCBI lineage: Eukaryota > Metazoa > Arthropoda > Arachnida > Araneae > Theridiidae > Latrodectus > Latrodectus geometricus. The sequence continues at coordinate 276,120 of JAPDSC010060069.1, forward strand.
ATTTGATGAAAAAAATTTTAAAAAGCTGACAAATCATAAGAATTTTTTTTTTTTTCTTTCTTAAAAATAAAGGTTCTGAATCTAATGATGACAGATGTTTCGAAGATTTAGAGCCTTTTGAAACAGTAGAAAGTAAGTAATGATTATTTTACCCTAAAGAATTTTATTTATTTATTATTTATGATCATTTATTGTTTATTATTATTTATGATCATTTA